>JAILXH010271344.1:31386-41675 GCA_023558415.1 Piaractus mesopotamicus | reverse complement strand
AAAAAAAAAAAAAAAAAAATTCAGCAGTTTGAGTTGTTGTTTATCCTATCAAATCAAGGGAGTTTAGCCCTTTAAACGGCTAGGATTCATCAGCAGCTCCAAATTTCTATTATATACCTCTATAACTTAAGTATAACTCCAGTTTGCATTGCAATCTATGTAGTTACTGAATAATAAGCCATAAGTAGCAAGAAACCTGGGATTTTAAGGGGTTAACTTTTGCATAGTAAGGCAAATATTTTTCTGTTATAACAGATAAAGTTCAGTACTGTGCAAAAATCAGAGGCTACTCTTTATTTATTTAATTTTCAGACCAAAATGGCCATTAAATGATTAATTTTTTAATGTCAGAAAAAACATACTTTTAACAGGCAATTCCCCAGAGGCCTCAACACCTGAATATAATATCAGTTCTTTCAGTATTTAGTGTGTCCACCCTTTGCCTGCTCCCATTAATTTCAGGACTTGCTTTCAGTCTTTCAAAGTAATCTGTAGGGATATTCAAAGTTCAGTCTCAGAAGTTGGTTGCATTTTTTGCTTCTCATGATCCAAGAAATGGTAAACACATATTATTTGAACCTTGTTCCTAATGGAAGCACTCTGTTCTGCCCCTGATATGTACTTTCTTGGAGCGCGTGTCTGCCACCCCCAGCACTCCTGATGTGCGGCTATTGTTGCTATGTGGTCTGTGATGACGACTGTGGCGACTAGCAGAATTGAGTTTTGGGTCGTGTAGTGAGTCAGCAGCCTTGAGACAGCAGCCTCCTTCACGCTGCAGCTGCCGAATAATAGCGCGCGTGAGATCCTCTCGGAAGAAGTAAAAGTCAATCTGGTGAGGTAATATTTGACCAGTGAAAATCCACCCGAAAGCTGATGTGAGTAATAGTGCTAAATATAACACAGCTTGAATATAATTCTAACTACTTAAAAGACATTTTACATGAGGTTGCATGTGCCTAAGCATGTGGAACAGCATGCCCCTCCTGCTAAAATGAACCCTCATATTCTGTAATTTGGCATAGGGTGGTTTATAATAATCTCTGATAATAATCTCTGAAATCATGTGATGTTTCTCTCTTTTTAATAAGAAAATGCTTTTCAGAGTATTTCTACAGTTTTGACTGAATAGTGGTTAAAATGTTTCTCTTTTTGCAAAACATTCTTGTAGAGTCTGTGTTAGGGGTTCTCCTTTTAACCTGATCTGAGAGCAGTTCTGAGAGGAACTTTTATTACACTTTATTACAGTGGGAGCGGGATTTTGGGATGTGAGCTACACCTGTCTAACAGTTTTAGTACAATTTTACACAGTTTTGATAGTTATTTCTATGGCTGGAAACTTTGGTAAATTTCATAAAAAAAAAAGATTATACACGTAAAGGCGGGCGATATGGCAAAAATGTGATATCATGATACTTCAAAAAGTTTACACAATACAGTGTCAAAATATATATTTTTCTGACGTTTGATAAGTTGGAAAAGACAAAGCTGGATCAAAAACTGAACTAAAATGATTTTCAACACTTCTCATGTTGCTCCATACTAAATCCAGTAAAAAAGGACTAATCACACTCTTTTTGTATCAAACACACAGCTTAAGTTTAAGTACTGACAACATCCACAATATGCTCATAAAAGTATACTGTGACATACTATGACATAATTTATCACAATAACAATAAATATTGTCACATTGCCCAGCCCCATGTACATGTACTTCATACAAAACCACGTAATAATTTGATTATTTCCTAAATTCAATATGAATTATTTCTCACTAGCAGTTCATTTAGAAAAACTGTGGCTGCTAATCTCTCAATCAATACCATTTTTCTGTTCTTAAGTATAACAGAAGATAGTTTGTTATGATTTGAATTTGATGAAAAGTTATCGTCGTATATACAGTCTTATTTTACTCAAACTTCCAAGCTGTCAACATGGAACATATATGTATGTAATTGTGATTCATTATGGAATTATGGAATTAAACATGTATTTACATAATTACTTGTGTTGACACCGTTAAGATTATTGCGTTAATAAAGTGTTGATGCAATAAATTTTTACAGGCATTAATTTTTTATGCCATTAATACATTTTTCTAGTTTGACCATTTAATCTAACTGTTGTTCCAGCCTGAACCCCAGCTGCCCGCATGCTGTATGTTCCTAAGACTCCGCGACTGTAGTCCTTTTGTTCAAACACAAGTATCATTTACAAGCAAAACACACTGCTAGTGGCCACAATACCAGTAATATCGGCAACGTTAGCAACAGAGGACATCTTTGGCAGACTATAATACAGTGCTCGGGGGAGAACTATGGATAAAAAAACAACCGTAAACTAACAAAATCAACAGCACATTGGAAAGCTCCAGTTACCTGTAACATAATGAAACTAGAGCAAGAGGTCTAGAATCACAGAGTTGAAACATGCAGCCACTGTTGCTTTCACTGGTGATGACAACTGAAAACTGCGTTCACGTGACTTTATGTTCATGTTGAATTACTGAAAGTGATAAATATCTTCTAATGAAGCTAATTTGCTCCACTCACATAGTGTAACAAAATGCACTGCTTTTTAAATGGGAAAAAAAAACAACTTTCTCTATGGTCAAAGTAGAGCAAATAAATCAGATTAATCATGGTTAACAACACAAATGACTCATTATTTTAAACATTTAATAGTCCTAAATATTACATTTAAATAGTATATAAAAATGATAACACTGTCCAACCCTTCTGTCTCCCTCCAAAAACACTTTCCTCTCTCATGAGGTGCTCCTTATGGCTTTCTCTTAAAAGATGTTGTGCTTTAACAAGCTGACCAGCCTTCATTAGTCATGAGCAGTGTAGGCATTAATCATGCTCATGTCAGCGTGTTGGCATAAGCCTCCACACTGTTGCAATGTGTCAAAATGTGATTTGGCGATCAACAGCCAATGTCAGTGATCTACTAGATGTACATTAATGTATCAAGTGGCTAGAGAGGCTCACCATCCCCAGGGTATTCAGGTGGTTGTTGTGGATGGACCAGTGGTGGAAGGTTCTAGCTGCTTCTCATAATACATATAGAAATGAATGGTGACAAACTTGGAAGAATGACTAAATGCCTGGCCCAGAGTCCCACAGGCTAAATAAGCCCCCAGGCGGCAGGAACAGAGAGCCTGGAGCAGAGGCATGTACCTCACTCCTCTCTAAACAGCACCAATGGACCAATAAAATAATGCATTAGCCAGGTGAATATGATTCATTATATATGCCTAAGTGCCTTCTAATATGTAGAAAGGCATGTGAGTCAGAGCCTAAGATTTGGAGAGTAGCAAATTACTGTCACTCACAGAATTTAGAAAACTTTTTAAGTTAAAAAGTTGTTATTTTTCTGATCTGTAGTCAATTAGCAGAGGCATGTTTAGTGTCCAAAGTTTGCTTTTTAGTTTTTCATTTGAGCTACAAGATTAATGTAACCAACAAGTAATGTTGTGAACAAGTAAGGTTAAATTATGATCACCAAATAACATCATGCAAACTGCACACCTACACACCACCACACTATGTTGAGTTGTCAAGTAATGTACTACATTTTTCTTGTGTTTTATTTGTTTACCCTGAGGTCTGTTTACGATATTTGTGTGGGTTTATGTACCAGATATTTTTACATGATCATTTTCCAACCTCTCTTTAGAGGTCAGAAGGTCCCTAGTAGGCTATTTTTATTACAGTGCCTTTAAGACTGATTATGTAATTGATCTCTATGACATAATACACAAAAACTCAAGATGGCTTTTATCAGACAAATTATAAAGGAGGAGGAGACAGTTCACTGAAAAATGAATGGGAAAATAAGAAAAGCTAATCACCTATGTAAAAAAGGTAAGCAGGGAAAAACATGTTTTTGTCTGTTACTTGAGCCAGAATACTAAAAACTATTAATGTGTTTTTGTCTGATTTTACCATTTTAACATTAATGTGCCTTTCAGATTCAGATTTATAGGTCTGTCTTCATTCAAAGAACAGGAGTCTGGTCTTGTATGACTGTAAAAAACTGCCCAGGGGTGGTGCCATGATGACCGTTCAGTGAACAGACTTTCTTACAAGGACTTTGCTGTTTTTAACTTCACAATGTCTGTTTTTATAGATAACAGTGTGTTATACAGTGTCTCAGTCCATGCAAGCAAGTCTATTTGAGATTTCTTACCAAGTCAATGCGTTTTGAGGCAAGTGTGTGTTAGACAGTTCGCATAATGCTAATTGATGGTCATAAGCTTTCATTAATTGTTAGCTACATTAGCCTTGTAGCACCAGTGCTTAAGACTTAAGACACCAAATATGTCTTGACTGGTCAACTATGTTTGGGATAAAGATAAATTTGTAAACCACTTTTGAGACTTTTAAAGAGTAACTACAAAGACCACTTTTGAGACTTTTAAAACTACACCCCTGGCTCAACTTTGAAAAATGCTCAAAAAAGGGAGCGGCACACTGGGAGGGGCACTGCAGTGATGTATGGGTTTGGAGGTGGGGCTAAGAGGGAAACCGGGTGGGCTGGGCTGCTTTGTTTTTAATGCTTGCATACGTTAGCTACCAAAAATATGGAGAGTGACAGAATCAAACGGCACGTTTGCAACTGAGAGGTCTTACGAGGTTGACGATTTTTCTCTACTACAATCCCCACCTTCGATGAGGGAAGGTGTTTCTGATCAGGCAGTGCGTCTTGAGCCTTAACAGAATGAGCTAAGTATGACTCAGTGTGACTCAAGCCACCACAGAGTTAATATAGCACCAGAAAATGATTAGCAGCGAGTGGGAGAGGTTTCCGAACAGTAGAACATTCCCTAAAACCGCAACAGCTAGCTTCTAATTATCTGTTCAGCAGGTCCATATTCGATATAACCCGAGTCCTGATTTCTTAGATGTACTGAGTTCCGAATGAATAAAGTGGATTTCTTTGTTCATTCAGTTTGACATCTGTGGCCCTAAATCCTTACGTTATGCAAGCTGTTCATGGCACTTACCGGTGTTACATCAGATTCAGTTCCCACTCAAATTCACGTTCTCCTTTATAAATCGAACGCTCGGTCGTGCAAACTCACTGAACAGAAACCAACGGCAAGCAACACTGGAACTACGGAAAGCAGGAAGCAAGTCCGAGAAAGGCTGTACGGGCGAAAGGTTGACACGGTCAGTAACAATGGACATTTAATGTTAACCTTTCCTGATGTTAACCTTTCCTGAACCATTTCACTTTCCACAGTTCCAGTGTTGCTTGCCGTTGATGTTGGTTCAGTGAGTGCGCGCGCCCGAGATTTTGAGTTGTGGAGGGAAACGTGAATAGGACTCAAGACCGGCAGCTTTATGGAATCCTCACTTAATCTGTCCAACATCTTTATTACAAACTAAGCTTAGATTGATTGAGTTATTTACAGTTGCTACAGACAGCTGGCATATCGTAGCCTTGTGAGGTGGTGCTGGGGTTATTTAGCTCAGCGCGTGAGTGAGTTTATCTCCTCGCTCTCAGCTCATATGCTTTCATATTAATGAGCGCAGCACGAGTACGGCGTCATCGGGGCGGTAACATTGTTTGACTGATTTGCATACTCTGACGTGTCATGGCACTTTGGCACGAAGACACGTCATCCGCACCTGTAGCAGAGTTGAACCAGAGGGGTGCTGAAAATTTGGAACTGACCACGACGAAAATGATATTTTTACAGTTTGGAAAGATGTGTTTACATTTTAAGCAAGACTGGTATATTTTATTATTACAGAGCAGTGCATTACAGCTGTTAATGAAAAAAAGGTCTTAGGCTGTAGTTGCTCTTGAATCTGTTCATACTCTGGAGACCAGAATGTGGAGCTCGTGAGCAGTACTGGATGTTGACAGGGTAGACAGTGTGTGGGCCTGCAGCTTGCTCTATCATTGTCAGAGGAAACAGACCCCAGTCCTCCCACCACCAGGTTCCCTGAAAGGGGTGGATGTGTGGTGTGTGTGTTCAGACAAACGACACAGGGGGGCCACGTTCATTGTCCATTCCCCGTTCAGATAACAGCAGAGGAAAAGGGAAAGCAGACAAACAGAGGCAAAAGCAGTGACAGTTAGGCCAGAAACATACTGCACACATGTACACAAACACAAACCCTTTGAGCTAACACAGTTTCATGCACCGCTGAGTTCTAAAATTTGTCACAACGTAATTCATAATGCAGCACAATCTGCATTCTGAGCGTTGCAGCAAAGCGCGCTATAGTGACAGTCAAGCCTGGCCAAGTTGCCTTGCACAATCAGCGTGATTTCATCCGTCCAACTATCAGCGCAGACCAGCCTCTCTGAGAACTGGTCCACTCATTTAAAATATGATACATCACTTCTTCATTCCAATACAGCAAATAAGTCATGGCTGTTGGAATAATGACAGATCCCGTCTACAGACGCTCTGATTTCTCCTTTATCATCCCCTTGAGTACTAGGTGTTTTAACTGCCACAGCAGGCCTGTCACAATTATTACATAATTGCCTAATCGCAATTATGTGAGATGATCACGATTATCATTTTCCCCATTAGATTTAACAATAATATTAAGTTGCAACAAGCAAAAGGTGAATTTTGGGTTGAGGCAAATAAATGTAATTTACAAAAAGCAGAAATGCATTTTTTGAGACGTCATGGGACTTGCTTATATTTTCACTCTCAATAAAAAAAAAAATATGGTTTTCTTGACTCCATAACTCTGTGTAACAGAGCCATTTGTGTGAGATTGTGTGCGTGCACCCAATAGTGCAGTGTCACAATTTAACAGTGCTACCAGTGTTAACTATCTAGTAAACACAGCTAGGAAGCAAGATGCTTATAATCCAGTTTGTCTTACTTTAGATGCATAGACTGAACAAGACAATTTATATGACAATTAATCGTTAGCATGTTTGTGACAGCCGTACGCTACAGTCATGTAACAATCTGCACTGGATTTGTACAGTAAGGCCTTGCGTTTGCAGTGCGTTAGCTGGGCACTGTAGTTTGCATTTGCATTCTTGCATTTATGTTTCTGGCCTTATAGTGAAAAGTGGCCTATGCCTGTTCAAACTGCCTGTTGCCTTACACTACATGACTTTTACCCCAGCTTTAGCCCAGGTTCTCAGTCTGGCCAGGTCTGTGCTGGTTTGTTGGCTATAGTCTACAAATTTTAAGGCAGTCAGAGTCGACAGTTGGGAGAGAAAATTGAAAAATTTTTTACCTCGTAATTGAGTTTCAAACCAGTTGGAGTTACCAGTTGGTATTTAGCATTTAGTGAAATCTTAAGGTGTACTGGTCAGCGACACAATCTAAATTATTTCCCCAAACAACCTGAGGCTCAAAAGAAATATATACAGCAAACTAACAAAGAAAAATGGCAGACACTCGTGTGGAGCAAAGCTTTTTAATAAACTTGTACAGTGCTTGTACATCAAAAACTCTAACTTTCCATCCACGACCTCACCCAAATGTTCTACCTGCTGCTTCTTTAGTGTGTCACCACACAACTGCAGCAAAAACAGCAGGAGTAAGCTGCTCCACGATTGTTTATTTGTGTCTCCTAGAAATGGATGTGAGAATGTGTGTGTTCATTTGAGTTCAGTGTGTTTGGTTCAGTTAGTTTGGTTCAGTTCAAAGATGAAAAATTCAGTTAAAGATTCAAAGATTAAAATCATCTTAAAGAAAGCTGACTTTAAAACGCTGTTTAGACCGTATCCTAAAAGTACAAGGCACATTAAATTCACCTCACCACAGTAACTTGATTAAACTGAACAAACCAACATTTTACAGAGAGATTAATACACTTGGATAGAGATTTTGTATGGCTTTTGGGTTCTTTTTTCCCACAGAAAGCACTGTCGTTTCTAATCTTTCTCTTTGACCCATATCCCCAAGCCCCTATTACGAAATCCTCAGTGGAATAATTTGTAATGCATTAAAGCAGCAGCTCTCAATCCTGCTCCGAAAGTACCACTATTTTGCACATTTTTTTTTCTTGCTCTAAGATACCTAGTGCAACTCGAGATGGGCTTGTTTTTACCTGATAACCTAATCAGAATCAGGTGTGTTAAAGCAGGGAAAACAGTAAAAAGTGCAGGGAGTCTTGAGAAACACTGTATCAAACACATCTTTCATTTTTAACAGTCCTCAAAGATATCACAGTACGATAAGCCAGTACAAATAGCAAGCTGGTTTCTTGCAACATAAACATGCCAACAACCCAGATGCTGAGCTGCTCTTACTGTTTATATCTGTGAAAAGTGGACACAAGATCCAGCTTTTGTTTTCTTCAACAAATGTAGCTCATTTATAAGCAAAAGTCTGCAACGCTTATTCTTATGGTTTTGTTGTGCAACAGGGCTACAAAATATATTGTTAGCTCAATAATTTTCAGATCATTCACTGACATTGTGCAATATGCAAATGAGCCTCTAACCAATCCCAGTGTTTTATTACTTGCATTCTGACCAATCACAGATGTTCTGTAGACACACATAAATAGTTTGGTAAAAAGTAATACAGGAACCCATAAACATGTCACGTCAAAGGTTCACTAATATGTTTTCAATATATCAAAAGCCGTATTGTAATTAGGACCGTCACAATCATGAAATTTTAGTTGAAAATTAATTGCTATATAAATAATTGCAATTAACAATGTAACTTCTTTTGCTCATTGTACAGAACTACTGAACACTCTCAGAAAAAAGGTATGAAACTGTCACTGGGGCAGTACCCCTCATATCACTGATCAAAGATACTCAGTACCTTTAGTCAGGGAACATAATTGTACCACAATCCACTGAAATTGTATTTTCTAAGTTGTATTGACTCCACACAGCCCATCTCGTCTCCAGGCTATTGTTCTGTTTTAAAACATTAGGTTATGAAAAGGTACAAATACGTACTTTTCACCTGGAAAAAAAACTTATTTGAGGTACACAACTGGACCTTAAAACCACTGTTGTACCTTTGAGGATACATGTACATTGTTCCTTGATGAATGAAAAATGTACCTGCACAGAACCTTTATTTCTCACTGTGAAGTACAAGTCTAAAGTGGCTATACTGGCTGATTAGTGTTCCTAGCTGTTGAACAGTGGCTCCAATCTGAAGAACAATCTGAATGTTCAATCTGAACATTATGCACCCTTTAAAGGTGTTATAGCACCAGTCAGAAGTTAGAACCTTTGTTGTTTTCCCATGAGTGTCTCAGTAAATTAATTTACATGTATTTGCCTCAGTCTGATACATAAAAATGCACCCATTTACAGTCTGTTTGTGTGACATAAGCATATGATTGTGAAAGCTTACTAGGGATAACAACTGCTGTTAGCTCAAATAATTGTGATTAGGCGATTATGTAATAGTTATGTTGGGCCTATTCGTAATCACTATATGTAGCAACATATTTGCAAAAATAGCATGTCTCGCCACAAATACATTCAAAGACGTGTCGTAAATACTCTGCCGCCAGAGCAGTTACAACGTGCGTGTCCACGCTCAGCATAGTACAACGTAACTTTCTCTGTGTTGTATTTTCTGTTTTTCTGAGTGAGGGTGCGCACAGATTCAGAACTGAATTCAGATCACCACTGATTTGTTTCATTAGACTAACGACAAAGGTGACTGAAATGTGAAAGTTATGAGGGTGTACCAATTCACAAAATTCGATTCAATACAATATGGTGGCTCGATCTTATTTGACATATTTTTTGATACAGCAAAAATAAATTCACAAAAAGCACTAAGATAAAACATGACGGAGAACAAAGAAGTGCAGGTTAAATGACAGAAATAGCCAGGTTTTTGCATAGACCTTAAAGGGGTAATGGAGAAGAGTAGTTCAAAAGCTAGAAATAGCTCATTGTGGCTCTGGATTAAAGGGTTAATTCATCCTGCAAATGCACCTTTTCCACTGCTAGACTGCAGAAGCTTCCTAGCTTTAATTAGGAATAGACTACTGAGGTAAATTGTTGACTCCTTTTTTATTTTTCAAATGCTGCGATATTTTTTGTAAAAACCTAAATATTCTAATGTGACTTTTTCACTCAACCCTAATTTACAAGAATGAAGTCATTCACAGAGCTATATGTGCCCAGTGCAAGTCAAGACTCATTGAACATGATGTGGCATGATGTGTGTTTTCATGTGTGGCTACCTTCTGTGTACAGTGGTAGGCAGTGCGGAGAGTATGAGATGCGGTAGCAGTGAGTGCTGCAGAGACGTTCACAATGTTTCTGACATTTCACGATTCCCACGAATCCTCTCTGCCACCTCA
>JAILXH010271339.1:23129-34864 GCA_023558415.1 Piaractus mesopotamicus | reverse complement strand
TCTCTCTCTCTCTCTCTATATCTATATATATATATATATATATATATATATATATATATATATATATATATATATAATGTACCACCAAACAAGCATTGGAACGTTCGCCTATTTGCATGTTTTCTGCATGTTGTTCCATGTTGACACCACTTTAAATGTTAAATACTGGTTATTCATTTTTCAGCAGAAAACACATATTTAACAGAAAATTACACAGAAGCCTCAACAGCTAAACATAATGTTGTAGCATTCTGCTACTGGCTAGCACAAAGCTGTGGATGCACAGCAGGTGTGGCCACACACAGGGGCTCTTGAGAAGTGCTGGACTCACAGTAAGAGAGACTTAAATAATGTAAATGGTTGTTGCTGGTAGTGCAAAGCTGTATATAGTAGTTATATTACCTTGTTAGTCTGGCCTGTGGGGCTGTTTGGGTAGGTTTAGTGGTCACCATGCACTGGATATGTGTGGCTGGAGATGACCCACCCTCCTTCACGGCTGTTCAGTAGCACTGATCAGTGGGTCTTCCCTGCTGCTATGTTCAATAAAAAATCATTTGTTTGAAGCACTAAGGTTCCTGTGTCTTCTTCTTCTACAACGATACCAAAATATCATTTATTACAGCTTCCGGTCTTTTCTGGAGACTTGCTTGCGGTTTTCCGCTTCTTATGATAAGTAATCCCCAATACATTGAATGATGTTGAGGTCTGGACTCTGGAGTGGCCAGTCCAGTGAGAGCACAATTAGCAAATTAAATCTAAATCTCAATTGTACTTGTTCTGTGTTCTTGTCATTGACAGAAAAAGCCCCCTTATCCACATGCAAAGAATGCCACAGCATGGTGATATTTCTTTCATTCGGTTTAAATCTTAGGAAAGCCTTGAAAATGGATACGACAAGCATGTCAATGCTGTTTGTCACCATGACTGTGCAGCACTGCACAGCGAATTTATTCAGTCTGTAGTGGAGTTGACAGGGACCCCCTGCTGAGAGAAAAAGAGAGAGAGGAGGTGTCTTGGCTGCTATTACTACTTCATCCTCTGTGACAAGATGCATTGAGTTAGACAGGAATGTACGATATAGAGAGCCTGCAATCATATCACTGCACTTTGTTGAGGTCTGTAGCAAGGCAATCAATTTCCATTTATTTTTTAGTATACTCAGCTAATTACATAAAAGTACAGACTCACAGAGCTTCACCCTTAGGACCACTAAGTGTCATAAAGTGGGCTTATAAAATTCTGCACACATTGTTCAGTTCTAAAAGAGGCATATATTAAGTTTAAGGTAAAAGGCTTAACATCACTCATAAAAATTACAGAGGCATGCATAGCTGCAAAGCTGGATGTTCTTTTCCAAAGAAATGAGTAAAATCATTTTCTTCCTCTCTGTCAAACTTTTGACCCACAGGCTGAGACTTTGTGTTCCTTTACAGTGTTATTGCAACTCAACGGGGCGATTGTGGTAATATAACCTTCTGCTGACCTGATCTAAAGGCAGACTGATAAAAACAAGCAGGTTTCTAGTCGATTTTCAGGCATGCTTTGCTCTCTTTCAAGGCTTTCACTGTTTTAAATGGAGAAAATCAAAAACCATCTGATAGCATTCTTCTGACATGTAAATATCAACTGAAATATGCCCTGAAAAACACAGACATCAAGCCATTTGAGAATATAGTCCTGTTCATATGTCAATGACCACCATTTTCTGGTCAAAATAGCTATTAAGCACAAATAATTCATTTTTCATAGGAAAAATGCATAAAAGATATATTTAACAGAAAATAACACAAAAGCCTCCAACACTATGTATCAAATATTTCAGTATTTAGTGTGTCCACCTTGTGCCTTAATCACAGCTTCTGTTCTTTTCAGGAGTCTTGCTTTCAGTTTTTCCACACCTCTAAGTTCAGTCTTAGAAGTTGGTGGTAGTTTTTGCTTTGATCCCAAATTAATTCAGTGATGCTGAGGTCTGGACTCTGGAGTGGCCCGTCCACTGTTCTGAGAAGTTAGTGTCTTTGTTTTATTTCCTTTTTCTCTCTTAAAAATGAAAATATTATTTATCTGATAATGACAGTTTTGGTGAACTACCAGATCTTACACAATTTTATATCTTCTAATAATTTTTTGAACACCAGTTCACTCCAGTGAACTCCAATAGAAACTTATTTTTTCACTTATTTTTCTTTAACGTTCCCATCCTTATGCAAGTGGGTTCTTTTGTGTCTAGTCTCCGTCGAACATTTGCACAGTACTGCATAAACATAAAAATGATTAATCATGATTCATTAGCTGCATCAGGTGTGTTAGATTTGGGTTGGAACAGACCCATGAAGGAAGGTGCAGCCCCATAAGGTAGGTTGATGGTCATTTAACCAATGAAAACCATAACGTTTTAAATTCCTGCATAATATGAGGTTTATAGACTGTATTCAGTGTCCAATTTCTTTGTCCCCTCAGAGCAGAAGTAATCAGGACTTCAGGACCTGTACCACTTTCAGTGGTCACAATAGAAGAATAAAAATGCATGGAAGGTCCGTTTGGGGAGGTCTACAGTGTCACCTTCTTCTATTGCATGGCACATAAGTAGTCATTTCTTGGAGAACACCACCTTACTCATAGCCTAGAGGCAAGTAATCTGCTCTGCATAACCTGCATGCTAATCATTCACTAAGCAGCGACTAGCCTCCTTACAGTGAGGGTTTGGCCAAATCCAAACTAAACGTAGTCAATCAGCCAAGACATGTTAGGTGTTGGCCTATTAAGTAATATCAAATCAATTTGCTTATGCAGTTTCTGACACTGAATGACAGTCTGATACATTTAAAAATGAACAAAAGTATGTTACCTGACTAAAAACATTACTAGCAGCCATCTTGAAGCCTGGATTTTGCCTGTTCTTTTGTCCATTTTTACAGATAATAATATGTTATGTAGTGTTAGAAACTACATAAGCAAGTCTATTTGAGATTTCTCAACAGCTCAGTGTGGTCTGAGGCAAGCATGTGATGATTTAGACCTGTGGTTTGCACAGTGATTATGGGCAGCAATACATTTCCATTACTTGTTAGCTTGGTTTACTGCTCCAGTGCAAAACTAAAGAAGCAAACTTTGGACATCAAACATGTGCTGGCTGGTCAACCACACGTGGGGCAAGACTTGATTTTTGGCCAAACTACCAGTTTATTGCATCGTTCACTCTTTCAAGTCTTTATGTGAGAAAAATAATGAAAATCTCTATATAGATTGCAAAAGAGAAATATTTCTTTTAATATTAGACTAAAATAACCCAAGTAAAGACAAAATGCTGTTTTTAAATGATGATTTCATTTATTAAAGGAAAAATGCTATTTAGTCCTACCTGGCCCTGTGTAAAAAAAAGCAATTGCCTCATTAGTTACTAAATCAACCAGTTAACCAAATTCATTTGACTATTGGGGTTAATTTCACTAGCCACACCCAGGCATGATTACTGCAAGGCCTGTTAAATCTAAACATCACTTAAATAGAACCTGTCTGGCAATGTGAAGCAGGCTAGTAGGTATCAAAAAGAAGCACATGATGCCACATTCTAAAGAGATTCAGATACAGATGTGAAACAAAGGAAAGGGTTACAAAGCCATTGCTAAGGCTCTGGAACTCCAGTGAACCACAAAGAGAGCCATTATCTACAAATGGAGAAAACTTGGAACAGCGATGAACCTTCCCAGGAGTGGCCGGCCTACCAAAATTTCACCGAAAGTGCATTGACGACTCATCCAGGAGGTCACAAAATAACCTAAACAAACATCCAATTAACTGCAGGCCTCACTTGTCTCAGTTAAGGTCAATGTGCATGATTCAAAAATAAGAAAGACACTGGGCAAAAATGGCATCCATGGGAGAGTTGCAAGGTGCAAACCACTGCAGACCAAAAAGAACACAAACATCTAGATGATCTTTAAGACTAGGGGATAATATTCTGTGAACAGATGTGTCAAAGGAACTTGAGGTCCTGTTACATCTGGTGTAAAGCTAACACCGCATTCCTCCATAAAAACACCAGTCGAACATGGTGGTGGTAGTGTGATGGTCTGGGGCTGCTTTGCTTCTGCAGGACCTGGATGACTTGTTGTCATTAATGGAATCATGAATTCTGCTCTCTATCAGATAATTCTGAAGGAGAATATCCGCCCATCATTTTGTGACCCAAAGCTCAAGTGCAGCTGGGTTATGCAGCAGGACAATGATTTGAAGCACATAAGCAAGTCCACCTCTGAATGGCTCCAAAGAAACAAAATGAAGGTTTTGAACCATTGAACAATTGGGATGCTGTGGCAAGACCTTAAACAGGCAGATCATGCTCATAAACCCTCCAATGTAGCTAAATGAAAACAAATCCACAAAGAAGAGTGGGACAAGATTCCTCCACAGTGATGTAAAAGACTCATCGCACGTTATCACAAATGCTTGATTGCAGTTGTTACTGCCAAGGGTTGAACAGCTGGTTATTGGGTCTAGGGGTGCAATTACTTTTTCACACAGGTGATACAGGTTTTGAATAAATCCTAATTTTCTATAATTGGAATGATCATTTAAAGGCTACATTTTGAGTTTACTCATGTCGTCTTTATCTTATATTAAAAATAGTTGGATGATTTAAGACATTTAAAAGTGACAAATTAGCAAAAACGGGAGAAATCGGGTAAGGGACAAATACTTTTTCACAGCACTGTATGAATGAGTCAGTCAAACAAGGGAGGGTTTTGCAACTGTGTAGTTGTCTGTTCACCTGTTAATTTATCTCCACTCCTTTTCATTTTGACTGGGCACCTCCATTCGTTATGAGTGTTCTCTGTTATTTTTTGCTTCTGTCTCTGTATCTGTATGTATGCATAATATATGATAGTAAGGAAAGTGACCCTACTTACTCTCAGTAATTGCAGTGACTAATCCTTAAGCTTTCATATTGATTTAAAACATTAGAAGCCTTGGAAAACACTCAGCTTGTGCTTCTTTACCTAATGGAATTATCCTGAATATGTTTGAATATGGTAATTAGTTATAGTACCTTTTTCAGTTTGTTGCTTGTCCTCAAAAATAGTGTAATGGGGACTGTAAAATAGTTTAGAAGGTTTCTAAGACCCCCATTAATCTCCACATTTAACCATCTTTTCTCCAATCTTTCACAGGCTGTGTAATGAGGAAATGCAACATAAAACTAGAAATAGTCAAACTGGTACTGAACTTTCAGGTGCCATAGCAAGACACAAAGGGAAGGTGAGCATACGATTGTTAATGTGTTTTGTTCCATTTCTGGCAACATCTACTGTATTTGAACAATTTGGTCCCATGTATGTGCCTTTTGCCCCTTTTTTAAGTTTGAGGGATCAGAATGTGTTGTTTTCTTGTTGTTAAACCTGCAGAACATTTTATTTGAAATGAGGGAAAGAAAGCAAATCAAAATTGTAATCCCAATTTTGCTTGATACATGTTATTGTAAATTTGACTATTTCGATTGCTTCACTATGACCCTCAGTCATCATGATTACAAACCTTGGTCCTATCTCAGACAGTAGACTCACACTGTTCAAAATAGAGCTGTCAAAAGGGTTCTTTGGAGTGATACCTTAGAAGAAGCATTTTGGTTTCCTTAAAAAATCTTTCAATGGATGATTCTTTAACCATTTTTGTAAATGAAAACCCTTTATAAAAAGGAAAATAAACCCCACATACCAATTAAAGATACCATCTCATGCTCATGAATCCATGTTCTGGTCCTGGATTTTGTAATCACTCATGATTAGCCACTGAGTCTTATACCTAGTTACCACATCCAGTACTGGAATCTGGATTCATGGTCTGGAGCTGAAGACTTCTGAATGAAAGAATTCTCCTAGAACTGAACATCTAAGGCGAGAACCATTTAAGAACCTTTATTTTAAAGAGTGCCTGAGTACACACTTTCAAAAGATGGTTCTTCAAGGGTTCTTTAGTGAAGGCAATGGTTCATTTAGAACCATGAGTTCTATAGGAAACTATTTGTACGCTTAAATGGTTATTTTCTTTTACTTTAAGAAACAGGGAGGCTTTGTTAAAGTATAGCTGAGTGTGCAGCCTTTAGCTATATAGGTATGATGGTGATTTTTAATCGTATTCATCACTAGGAAATAATTGTGAAGAACTTCTTTGGAAATTCTTTCTTGCACTTTTTGTGTCGTATTTCTGTTCTTTATTTCTGTGTATTCAATTGTTTTATTATGTATTGACAATACTGCACTTATAGCGTATGCCAGTGTATTACAGTTTTCCCCTTCAGTTCTGAACTGACAGCTCTGTGTTGATTTCTAGCCCTTCATCTTGTTTTCATGTTTAAGAGATGAGACTCACTTATAAATGAAAATGAACTTATAATTGTCATTTTCCCCTGGTTTGATTATAAAACGCTTTGTTTAAAACAGTGATCAATAAGCCTCTCACTCTGAAACATGTCAGTAATCCGCAGAGTGTTCTAGAATACTACTGGGGTCTAAAGGGTTCAGGAATAATAAGGCCATTACGTGGTCATTATAATGCCCCTATGTTGAAAAAAACTCTCTCATTAACTCAACCTTAGCAGATCCTCCATCCTCCATCATAGAACTCCTCCTCCTTCTCCTTTAAAATCAAATCTCCCATGGCCTGGGCTGAGATGTGTTGACCCAAAGTTAAACAGATCAAATCTTTTCACGAATAAAGAAACATAAACAGTTTACAAGAAGCAAGAAGTTAAATTAGTGCACATTAACATGGTCAATTTAATGTCTATTATAGTTGTTCTTTTTAAGATGATGTTTGCATGAGAGGAGGCAGAAGAGAAGGATAGACTGTTTCGGGAACAGTCCATGGCCATACCAGCGGATAGAAACATCATAATTCCAATGTATGTCTGTCAGTCTTAATAATGTAACTCTTACATTTACCATGTTTTAACACTTTATGATAAATAATGTGTAAGAATAGGCCTTTTACTGGGCCTTCCCTGACTGACAGCAGATCAGCCAGTAAAACATCTATCAACATTAATTGGTACCATCTCTGGGGTTCACTGTAGGAAATACAATGTTACCAAAAAATATATATATAATAATGGAAAGCCACTACACGAATGCTCTCCAAAACCATAGTCTCTGGTAAAACACACTGTAATTTAATCATCAGAATGGATGGGAGGGTGAATGGAAAGATGGATGGGCGAGGGATGAAAGTGTGGATGGTATAGTGGAATGGGAAAATAAGGAAAATACATAAAGCATTATTTGACATGTATACTTTTTTACATTTTGCTTTCCTCTTCATTTGATTCCTATCTGGGCATGTTTTCAAAGGCAATGGTCCTTTTAAGATCTTTGCTAAGATGTTACAAAGGCTGACGTCAATATTCAACTGTTATTATTCTATATTCAATTTACATTGTTGTTAACAACACCAAAGGTTTATACCCATTTATTCTGTAACACATAAATGCTTTGTTGACAAAGCTTTAAAGCATTACTTATTAGAGACGCGCAAATTCATTTCATACATTATAATTTTATGGAATAATCATTATCAAGCCATGGTATATAGATGTAATTTTCGCTCGTGACGACGCATCAGGAGTTTGGATGTTTTCAACCATGTCTAATAAAATCCAATAACGTGATTAAAAAGTCATGTGTGAGGTCGCTGAGCAAAATCAACAGAGTCATCAAAAGAGAAAGGACCTTAATTAAAAAACGAAGCAGCTCGACCGCATAGGCTCTACAAGCGAGACTCACCTCAGGACAAAGACACTCACGGCAAGTTATTACAAAACAAATCTATTACCTCCTGTTTATGACTGGATTATTGTGAATTATTCATAGCATGAGCTTTATAGTAATATAGAATGAATGAATATAATGAATACATGTGATGCATGTATGTCTTTGTAAACAGCAGTCAATGTTCTGAAAACCTTGGGCTGAAGAATCACATGTTTGATACTTTTCTCAGTGAAGCACAATTTAAAAATAAATATATGCCTCCCAGTGATTAAATATTTTCACTATGAACACATCTGGCTCTAATTTTCATAATGCTTTGCCCAACTCTATACAATAAAACATTTTCTTTCAGCTGCTAGTCCACAAAGTTCTACACAAAAATACTTAACGTTTAAGTATCTAAGTTACTTATTTTTCAGCATCTGGAAACAATACATAAAACATATATTTAACAGGAATACAATATTACATGTATATATCAATGAAGAGTGCTCTTTGACTTTTGCACAGTACTGTGGTACAAAGAACCACCAAGTTATAGAGGCTGAGACAAAAAGTGTTACAACCCATCCCAGTTTTCTTTAGAATTTTATTGCAACAGAAACCATTTATTTAAGGTGGGGGAGAAAGTGAGAATGTTTTCTGAGCTGTTGAGAAGATGTACATATGTGAGGATTGATGTGGTAAACCTCAGGAGATGATGGTGTTCTGCATGGAGGAATGCCAAAGCAGGAAATATGAGGACATGGCTTTGGATGGGGCTTACCTGATGAAGATGGATTAGGATGCGACGGACGGGTTATAAATATAGATGTTTATAAATACACATAAACACACAGCATAGACATGGCTTATTTAACAACACATAAAGCCAACATCTGTGCAGCACCATATATTACCTGCATCACGTCCAAGCGAGTTTCATTCGGCGAGTATAGTGTAGAGAGACAGCAACATAGTGCTATAATACATTATCATTAAAACTTATGCTAATGCGACAAACCAAATCCTTTACAATCAATCAGCAGTATCAGAATTCGCTACAGTGCGTACATGCTTACACTTGAGAGGAGACACATATACCTGTCTAAAGAGCATTAGCAGGCAGGGCCCGGGGTCCCGACAGTAAATAATGCTCTCTCGTGCTCATGAGGCGAATGAGAGGCAGGTGAATACGTAGGTTCTGCTAATGGGGATGAATGAGACTCATCAGTGAAGGATAGAGAGAACGATGAGGTGAGGGGAGAGGTACAGGTGCACTGGAGCGCCAAGATGGAGGCAACATACTTACAGAGAAAGAGGAATAGTGATCAGAGTTGGGCACTATTTATATTCATTATCACGTTATGTTGAACGTAGGAAATGTGTTAGTTCTTTAGGGCCGCTAAACAAGCGCTAATGGAGATACAGGGTTTGACTAAAGGCCAGCCATTCCTTAGCATTTGAAATGGAAGCGCCTTATGTTAACAACTGTGCATTCATTTCAACCTATCGTGCATATGAGACGCTAAAGGAAACACCTTTTCACAAGTATTTATGTCAACGTTTCCACCTATGATTTGCCCTAAACTCAGTGATATGCTGTTTCTCTACAGGTGGGATCAACTTGTAATTGCAAAATGTCCTTCGATTTGTCTCATGCATTAGTTTGTGTACATGACGTGCATTACCATGTAGGAAGTGTAGTCTGGGGTTAGTCCAAAGCTACTCTAATGTCAAGCACCTGGTCTGATCTGATGGCAATTACTATTGACAGCTTGCTAATTTTGGCTGAATAATTAATATTTAGTGTCTTGCTGTAGAGAGAGGCCAGTAGAGGTGAGTCAAATATGCCTGGCCAGAACATATGCTCTTTACAAGGCCTACGCTCCAATCTACAGCAAATCACTAATTGGAATTAGCATTGTAACTATTTGCTATGCAATTCTTGTCCTGCCCTTTGGGGTCAAGTTGCTCCTTCGAGGTTGCAACCACAATTAAAACTGTACGCCCTGCATGGGCTAATGACTAGCAAGGTGAAAATGTGTAATTCAAATACATTTACACTCTGACACACATAACTAACAATCCATCCACTCTACAATGGCTCCTCAAAGGTCTTTTTGTGGAGAAAATGCAATGTAGTATGACAACATGGTAGCATATTCTCAGTGATACTGATTAATTGTATTTTCAAACAATCTCTGTAAGGCTTTTCTGCCATCTACTGGCTCAGTCAGGACAAGACTGAGGAGGTACATTAACAGTCCTGTTTTATTTTCACTGCGTACTCACTATACTTTTCACTCTGTACATATTTGCTCACTTCCTAATGTTGTAACACACAGCATGCTATTACTAAATATTATTATCAGCCTATAACACATTCAGTAATGTACTTGTGCTTCTATAAAAACAACATCCTTTGCAAAAACACTTTGCACAATACACCATTTCAGGATGCAATTTGCATTAAATTTGTTGTATTGGTTTGAAACTTATCTCACCAAAAAATTTCATTTACCTTTCTTTACTTAATTTGTAAACACGTAACTCAAATGTTGTGTCTTTGTACAGCAAATGACTCTGATGCAAGAAAAAAATAGATTATGACCAATATAATATATGTAATGTATATATATATCATTACTGTCAGTGTCAGTACAAACCTTGTACCTCCAGAATGATCATTTTATAAGAGAAGGAAGAAACATGGAAAATAATGGAAGAAGACATTTTTCAAAGTCATTTTGGACAGTTTTTATTGGTCCATTCATCATAAGAATTTAACACAATGTAAAGGGCAACTGGTGTTTTCAAATCTTAAAAAAACCAAAAAAACAATATAATGTATATGACTCTTGGTATTTTTATTTATTGTAGACTACATTGCAAGTCAGGGGTGGCCAAACATTTTGTTTTTGGTGGACCAAGGTACAATGTTTGCAGTGGATGGAGGTTCAAAATAACAAAACAGTACACCAATAAAGAAAGTAGGTAGGTTTCAAACTGGGATTGTAAAATGTATTTTACACTATATTACACTCTGTTGTGTTACTAAGATACTTAAAATATACTTTTAAAATTAAAAGGAAATTATGAACAGTATAAATATGTTTGTGCTCTTGTAAGGTGAGGGGTGGGATTAGGGTAACTTTCTGGTGGGCCAAATCTAAACGTCCTAACGTGCCAACCCTGGCCTACAGGCCACATTTTTGGGCAGCCCTATTATAAGTTCCCTGCAATATCAGTCTGTCAGATGTCAACTGATTGACAAACCATAACACGTATTTTCCACAAGTGTTTAAGATGAGACAATAATAAAAAGAAAGATATGTCTTGATAATCTTGAGAACGCAGCTGTGTAAAACAGAAGAAACGAAAGTAACACATGGATTATCTGCTAGCGCCATCTAGTGGTTTAGAGTCCACAGTACATTACATTACTCTCTCACTAACTATGCTATTATTATGACGTAAAGCTTGTTACAATAGTAGAGCCCTTTTTGGTACCATATAGAACCGTTTTCAAAAAGGTTCTCTACAGAATTATATAAAACACATTCTACATCAGTCAGAAGAAACAGTTTACCATGCAAAGAACCATTAAGGTGGGCAAATTTCTTGGAGCGTTCATAGTTCTATTAAGAACCACTGTCTTTTTTAGGAGTGTAGTTTTGTTACTCATCATATCAGACACTTCAATTGTGTGGGTTTTTTTTTTTTACTATTCTCACTCACAAACAGCTGAAAAATATATAATTTTTAAGTCCTTATTTGTTTCTGCATTGAGCAATAATATTTTAGCAATTATGTCTGATGAATAAACATTGCACTGTGATGGTGCAACCAATTCTTTACTGTCCAGTTAGAAATCCACTGTTGAAGTTTTGCTGACCTCAAACCCTTTTTGTATTTAGAGCTAAATTATACTTATGTGTCTGCAGTTCTGTGAACACGTGGGCATCATACACCTAGGTGTCTACCAACATG
>JAILXH010271330.1:14648-24946 GCA_023558415.1 Piaractus mesopotamicus | reverse complement strand
AAAAAAAAAAAAACCTTGCAGAAACTGCCTGAACAAGAGCAAAAAGTGCATTGTTCTACAAATCTTAAATAAGAGTCTTTATGGTATTTACTGCCATTTAAATACACTGAAAAACTGCCTTCAGAAACTGGGTGAAAACGGGGTGTAAGGCTAGATACGCTGATGAGCAAAAAATGTGAATCAAATTTACCTAATAGATAAATTGACAGGGTTCAGTTGTAAGTTTGCATTATGATAATGTTTATTTTAAATTTTACTACTGTTCTCTCATATAATAAGTATCCGAAGTCTAATGACTACAATTGTTTGAAAACACCTTTAGACTGTGCTAAAAATTGATGATGAATAGACGAGCAGAAATGTGTCCAAAATCATCTGGAAAATATTGATGCATCAACTCTCATTACAAGTGAAGAACATCTTTTCCTTCTCCTGTAAAATTGCCATTTTAGAGATACATCTGGTGGACTACAGAGAGAACCTTAGAATGACTACCTTGTATTTTGAAGAGGGAATTTTTCACTTTATAGAAATACAGACTCAACAATGCTTGTTTTCAAAAAATTACCAAAGCAGTAATTATCAGTACTAAACGACTAAAGTGCCCATTTTACATAAAATACAACTGTCCTTGTATAACTGTCTTCAGTAAACGCAATTACACATATATACCCATTTGGCCTACAGTAGTTAAGCAACGCCCATTCATATTAAAGTTATAAGGAGTGTTTCAGCCTGGACTGCACAATACAAGGTAGCCAGTCACAGCAAAGATCATTTACCTATATCTGTCGTGAAGGCATAGTAACAAACAAGAGCCTGTTTAATTCTAAGGGATAAAGAGAGTTTCGAAAATGGTTGTGTAAAAATTAATTACTGGTTCATAAACCCACACATATGTTATACGTTCATCTTAGAGGAAAAATAAAAGGACAGAAAACTGTAGGATGTAAGCTCTATATGTACGTAATTCAATTTTGACAAAAATGTCAGAAAGAAGCTTATAATTATTTGAAATTTAATGAAATTTGCCCATGGTACATGACTAATATAATCGATAGTAACAGTCCTACATGTCATTAGAACTTTTAATGACACTTCCACACCAATAAACACTAATCACAAGCGTGCTACACTTATACTTCACATTTAACAGTGAAAAATTTCCAATAGCTCTGTGAATCCATAATCTGGATTACAGGCTGCATTACCTCTGCATGGAAATGTAAATAATTATTCATTTGATTTGCAGCAAGATTATTGGTAGATAACTGAACAATTGAACAAAAATAATAGTTTAGATCATATAACCAGCACTCAAAGCTACAAGGTCTTTGCATTACTGTAGTTATTTCAGCTGAAAAGGGAGGTATGAATAACTACCTGGCACAGAATGCTTAGAAGGACTTCAGAAGAGTCAAATCGTGTGCTTGCAATCAAATCAAAAGTTTGGTGCCACTGCCAATTAGGCCTGTGTCTGAGGCGCTTTCTCAAGCAAGATGCTCTCTTCTGCACTGTTTATGCACACCAAGGCTGGATAATTAAAGTTGATTTGACTTTCATGTTGTGCTATGCTAGAGAGAGCCTGAGATGACAAGGAATAAAATATTGTCAGCGTGTCAAGATGGATTATGGTGACAGAATGTCTGTTTGCTACCGAGGACCTTGCCAAACGCCAGCACAGCTGACATTGTTGTCCTTCATATTAGTCTCCCTGCCATACCTCGAGATATTTCTGAGGCAATGAGAGGTGTGACACTAATTATTGGAAGGCATGTAAATGAATCAATGTTCACCCGCAGGTGCAATGAAAGCAAAACACTGTCAATCAACTCAATGTCGGAGGAGCCTAGAGGGGACGACAAGCTCTGCGAATTCTAATCACCCGCAGGGAAGGAAACGCCAAGAATATAGTCAGATAAAAAAAAGCTCTCATTTAGAGAACACAAGGAGGCACACTTCTTGTTGACTCAGCAATTAGGCAAGCTCATGTTCTAGCATTTTAGCTCATCTGTAGCTTCCAACTGAGAAAGGATGAGAGAGAAAGCAAAAGAGAGAAAGAGAGCATGTCAGTAGAAGCAATGCATTCAACTGTTTTCCCTCCATGTCTGGTAATTGGATGTAGTGGCTGCCACTCAATGTTTAATAATGAAGCAGCCTAGATTGTAGATGGTTTGTTTGCTCATTTGTTTTCCATGAAAAAGAAACAATCCCTTCACTCCTCTTAGCCTGTCATGGAGCAGAGCATATTTCATTCAGAGGACTTCATTAAAACGAACCCCATCCAGTCTTTCAAGGGTATTGACGTCTGTAAAGGAGAGAGCCGATGATTGAGCTGATTAACACACACTCACAACAGTGTCAAGAGCGCCCATGTCTCACGGAACAATTGTTGTCCTCAGCAATTACAGAGCATCTCATTCAAGATGCATGTTAATTCATGTGATTCCAACTAACATGATTACTCGATTAAACTCTATTAAAAAATTCAAAAGAATGGTTTGATGAAAAATCTAATTTTTTGACTTAACCATAATTGTACTTAATCAGCCACAACATGACTGGTGTCCAAATTTTCTTTTTTAGTTTTGCAATGACTCTACAAGGCTAATTTTGCTCAATAGTCAATAGTCACTCAATATTTTCCATAATTCCATTCTCAAAACTTCTCTCAACCTAATCAAACTGCATTCAGGTCTTCAGTGTGGACTTGTGGTTGTGATTTAGAGAACAGTATGATTTACTGGAAGCTATGAAAATAAACAAAACTTAACAATGTAGTTAAACTCAGTGGACAGTCACTTTAGACAACAGCAGTGTTGTGCCAAATTTCAACGTGCCCACAGAAGCCATGTCACGCATTCGTATAGACATTAGATTAGACTTGCGATTTCCACTTACAAACATAAATTTTTCAATTAGAAAACTGAAATTTGAAGATTAATAGTTTATACAAATAAAGAACAGAAACTGTGAACCTAATCTGTGTCCATATGCGTCTATGATGTCCAATAAGGCTTGGGGTTTGGCACAATATCTATTGTCTGTAGTCTCGCAGTTCCAGTGTTAAACTAACTTGAAGTTCAGTGTGGAAGATTCTATCAAAACTATCCTTAAAACTAAACCTAACCCTCACCCTAACCTCGGGGCAAAACCTGCACCTACACCTAAACTTTAATGTTGCTCATAGTCAACTGAGTATCACCAGAAATTCTGTTTAGAATTTAAGCATCTGTTTATCATCCACAGGGGACCATCCCAACAAAGCATGACCATATTGTGAAATCAATTCATAGTTTCAGAAGTCTAGTAAACATAATTGATCATGACAGCCCTACATAATAATAACAATAATATTTAATTATATAGCACCTTTCATGCACTAACAATGCCGCTCAAAGTGCTTTACCATACAAAGTAAAAACAAGAGAAAGAAGAGAAAAATTGTAATCAGAAAATAAAAGTTTTGTTATATTAATATTTATATATAATAATACTTATATATTGTAATATATAATATTTATACTTATTATATTATATTTATAATATTTAACAATAAAATTAAAATGCACAAGATAAAAGTATAAATAAAAACCCAATAAAAATACAGCAACCAACAAAAGCAAAGCGAAACAATAATAAAACTAGTTAAATGAAATTCATTTTTAACTGTTTTTTAAAAACACTGCTAGAAGGACCCTGATTAATGTCAATTCATAAAGCATTCCAGATCTTTGGTAAATATTAAAAACAAATAGCTGCCTCTCCACTCTTTTTAAATTCATATATGTAATAAGAGGAAGGTTAGCACTAGATGATCTTAAAGCATGATATGGAACATAATATATCAGGCACTCAGAAATGTATGAAAGTGCTAAACCATTTAGCATTAGACATATGTAGCAGTAAAAGGAACAGTAAAATTTTATAGTTGATTCTAAGGGTAATAGACAGCCAGTGGAGTGATGCTAAAACTGGTCTAATATGATCTTCCCTGATACAGATATATACAGTTGTATATACAGTTGTGTGTCATCTGCATCACTATGAAAATTGATGCCATGCTTCTTAATAGTCTCATCTAGTGGCAAAATATACAAAGAAAATGAAAGTGGACCAAGTACAGAGCCTTGTGGTACGCCATCTAGAATATCATGATTATCTAAGATGTGTTCACCTATACTTACAAAGTACTGTCTCCCCATTAAATATGAAAAAAAAAACAGTTTAACACAGTTGATTCAGAAGTGTTCTATGGTCCACAGTATCAAATACAGAGATTAAATCCAGAAGCATAAGTACAGAGACATCACCTACACTTATTTATTCTCAGATCATTCACTACTTGTTGCAGTTGTTTCAGTGCTGTGACTTGCTCTAAAGCCAGAATGGAATTTTTCAGGGATATTGTGCTCATTTAAAAAACGTTAAGCTGTGAGAAGGCTACTTTTTCAATTATTTTACTCAAAAACATATGCAATACTACTCGTCTGGAGAAAACCTCTGGTGCTTTGGTGGAACAGACGCTGTGGCCACTGCATGTTGACCTTGGCACTACACGCTCTGTTTGGTACAGAGTTGCCTAATAGGCTGTGTCAGCTACCTGACCTGTCTGCGAGGGAGCAGGCCACACGCAACCCTATGACCTGCTGTCTTGTTATTGGTTGGTTCAGTACATGATTAGGTCAATCCCGCCCTTCCGAGCACAGCCAGAGCGCACACTGAACTCCATCTACTACACAGACAAAATTAATAATTAACTCACAGAGTTTGGACTGTTTTTGCCTACAGTGTCAGCAAAAAGGTGCACTGGAGGTACATTTTTATTCATCAAGGTACCAACAATGTAAATATACTTTCAAAGGTACTGTGGTTTTAAGGTCCAACTGTGTACCTTCAATAAATTTTTACAAATGGTACATATGTGTACCTTTCATAACCTAATGATTTAAAACAGAACAAAAAAAATACATAGAATGGAATATGGTATATATGTCATGTTCCCAAACTAAAGGTCCTGGAAACTCATCCTTGGGGGTACTTCCCCAGTGACAAGAGAGATGCCACACCTAGACAGTCTAGTAATTCTGAGAGCGTATGGAAAAAAGTAGTGAGGCTTTTGCCACTACCACAGCCTGTAGCAAACACAAATGCTCCAGTGCAGATATGCGTTATTCTAAGTATATTTTTACACTGAATGTTATCGAGTTTTCTAAAAAACAAAATCATTAAGTAGTTACTAAATGGAAATAGTAGGTGAATCTTGCTGTATACATGCTACAAGCAAACTAACTCCTCTCCACATTTAATAGATATCATTAAGTTACATGAAAGCAAGATTACTACAATGACTATCCACTCTTCAACATTATGCTATAACATCAGCTACTCAAATTTTAACCTAAACCAAACATGTAGCCAAAGTCACTTAATTCATCACAACTTAAAAAGTTAGCTGGGTTGCACAGGGTATTGTAGTGTCGGCAGAAGAGGAAACAAAGGGATAGCCATGATCTGCTGCAAGAAGTGCTGTTTATTGAACACAGCCACACACTTCTTCCCGATGGTGACCTCCTCTCACACATAAAACCCACAACGCCTGAAACTAAAAAAAACACAAACAACATGTACACACAACCTAAACTAACAGCTAACAACATTAAACAACACATAAAGTCCCTTTGTGGGAGGCACTAACATGTGAGTCCTACCAACCCCCCCCCAAACAGTGCCAAACTAAATTTAAACACTATTATATGCCAACACCAGCTACTCAAGCTGTACTCTACTACTGCCAAAGTATCTTAACTACCATATTTGACAAACCCTGCTGGTTTGTGTGGGGTATTTTGGTGAGGTTAGGGCTGAGAGTGACGAGATCAGTGGTGTAACTGTACTGTCCTACAGCGAACTCACCTCTTTCCTAACATCCTAACAAACTTTAGCAGCGTTAAATCTCGTCTGCTCCTCACAACGAAAGCGCTGTTACAGCACTCAGTCATATTTTAGTATTAGTGCATTCCCAAGCAACGAAAGTGAAAGTAAGAAGTGGTTCATGCAAGTTACTGATTTAAATGAAAGTAAACCGAGGAAGCTGTGAGGCATTGGGAGAGCGGGAGAGCGCTATCTTTCCAGGCTAGCTGTTTTTAGCAGCTGGCTAACTTGAAGGAGTGCTCCGTCACTCGCACAGCACGGAGAATTGATGATACTGTAGATCAATCAAGACACAAAAGCACCGGGTTCAGTTTAAACATGACCTAAAAGGAGGACTCCGTTTGTCTGGTGTTGATATATTGCGGTTCACCCCTTAAACTACTACAATAGAATAGAGAAATCCAGACGTCGCTAGCTGGTATCTGAATACTGTGCTATACTCTCGTATCGATGCGATAGGAGTGATGCCAGTGAGGCGGCGTGATCCATCACTGACGTGCCAAGCCAGCTAATGTCTGCTGTTCGTATTAAGTTCACGTTGTTGAGAAACTTAACAGTTTAGCACTGTTGTTGGCCACTTGTTTAGCATTTGTAATGGGATAGCCAAGCACTCGTCACCAGACAGCTAAAAATAATCTGTTTTCTTTCTTAAATTATGACTACTACAAAAACTGCTTTTCCAGCCGGTAAAAACAGCGAACCAGACACTTTCTCCCGCTCTCCCATGACAGATTTGTGAAATGTTCCACTGTTTGGCGAGTGTCTGTCATGTTCTGACCATAAAGGATGGTTTAAAACAGCAATTAACCACTAAGGAGCAAAAATCAGCCTTCAAACTTGAAAGAAATATGATTTGACATTTTTCGCCATATGTATCGATATCAAACTATATGAATTTTGTTTATCGTGATAACATTTTTGGCCATATCGCCCAACTCTAGGTGAGGTTGCCAGTCTTATGACATCAACTTATCACATTAGCTTGCACGTAGTGATAGTTGAATTTTGCCTCCTGGCCAGCCTCGTAATCAAGAAATTCCAGCGATGTTTGGTGGAAAGATATCTGCATCCGACTCGAAACATTTTTTGTTTACCATAAGGTGCCACAGCGGTCACTACTGTAACCACCAATCATTTTTCTCGTACAGTATACCACCTTAGATGTGGAGTTACTAATATACGCATGACACTAATGCCCTATGGTTCATACAGATGCTCATGGAAAACCACTAAATGACATCACATCCTTGATTTATTAATTTAACTGTCTAACGTGACATCAAGACACGGAGGAGGTGTCTGATCCCATACTATGTCAGCGAGAAAAGACCCCTTCACCAGCAGCCTCTAGATTACACTGTTCCAAGGTACTGTATGTGTGCCAGTTCTTTTCTCACCTCAGCAAGCCACTGAAATCTCATTCACACCTCTTAACATTGGGACAGATGTTTGAAATTCATGTTTGTAACACTGGCCAATCACAGCACAGGGTTTTCACTACTATGCACGGAAGCCACAACAAAACTTTCAAAGTTATAAATAGAACACAAGCCCGAACAGCAAAGACAGTAATTCCTATTGACTATCAAGCCTGACACAATGTGCTTCTAGTCAACTTAAGGTTCTCTGCCTGACAATGCTATATTTACAACCTGATTCTGTCATTCACTCAGCTTTCAACTGCTGTGAATGAGATCCATTACATAGGAATAATGTTTCAGCTGACACAATACTACACTACCATCTGTGGGAAGCTGTATATAAAGAGAGATGCACTTACTGTGTTGCTCAAGTTCCCATTTAAATGTAAACCACTGTCAAAAAGAGGAGAAGATGCTCTGCTACTTTGATCACTGGATGGTCCTGGAGAGCCTAAAAAACATGACAGCTTGTTAAATATACTACTACAATATTGTAACAATGTCTAGCTTCACTACTGTGCCTGGCTGTGTTTACTAAAACACTGATGATGACTGGACAAGTGAGTACAAATGAAAGTAGGACCGCAGTTCTGTCACAAAGCTTCTTTACATAATACATGAATAAAAAAAGGTATACATTTTATACATTATAAAAGGCATTTACTCACTAGTGAAACAGAACAATCTAGTAAAATGCCATTATACAGCACCAGCATTACATTTCATGGAATGTTCTTAGCTTTATAGTGCTTTAAAACTTTGTTGTAGCCCCCTGCAGAGCTTTGCCTTGTGAAGATGCGCTGTGAGCAGTGCTTTGAGAGCTCACCTAATGGGAGCTTTAAAAAGGCTGGTGCCTCCCTGAGGTACCTCACAGTGATGGTAACTTCATCTCCAGCAGTTCGTAGGAGATGAACCTGAATAGGGAAGGAGAAAGAGAGAGAGAAGCAGTGAGAGGGAGGGATACAGAGGCAGAGATCCTCTTAACATTGCAGGACAGTCTACATGATGAACAGATAAGATGATATTGTTAAAAGAGCAGCTTACAAACGCATAAAATGACTACTTCACACTTAATTGACTAACATTTGAATTACAATCAAATGTAATCAAAATGTAAGCGCACAGCAGAGTTCAAGTTAACTTCCATGAATAATTACAAAGAGTTCTGTAACCTCAGCCGGGTTTTCATGTGATTGTAAGAGGCTGGCTAACTGCTGCTCAGACAAGTAATTACCCTCTCAGTGTCTGCTAGCTTCAAATTGCATCATCCGCTACGCATCAGGATTTAAAACCACAGTCCAAACATGAGAAAAGTCAGTGCTGAAGTAATTTTTGCTTTTCCATTTTCTAAACAGCTGTTTAATACTTTTCAAATACCCTGGTACATTTTGTCCCTTTAACAGAAGTGGTTCAGTACATGATTATATCTGCTACATGCCTTTGATCATATAATTATAACCATAAACAGAGGAATTACTACATTTCTGAAGTCAATTTTTTCCTCTCTGATCAACTTGAAGTTTTCGTAAAGCATTTCCACAGAGGGCTGACACCAAATTAAATTGGGTGTTTTCCCAGAAACACCCCTGTGGAGCCCGTTCCCTGTTTTGACATGCTTAAGCACAACGTAGGGCATTATTTAGGTCATGCTTTGAAAAAAAAGAAAAACCTTAAAATGAATCCACTCTTGATAGAACAGGGTTAAAACATGGTTGGCAATATGCTTGGCATCTCATCATGCTTTGGATATATTATATTAAAAAACATTATTAAAAGAAAACCCAGATTAACATTTCTCCCTGTAAAGTAGCCTTGGTTGTAGCGTCTGCTGAAACCCTTTAGGAGTAGAGTTCTAAGAAAGGGTCTCTAAATCCTGACTCTGAAATGGAACTATTTAAAGTACCCTATCATCTTTTCATTACAACTTCAGGACATCTAACTGTATCATAAGGGAAATGGAGATAGCAGGATGTAATCATGTTGAACAATCATTATGACTTTTGCAGCACTCACTGGAATGTCAAGCAGGTCAAAAATACAAGCAGATAGCAGTGTTAACTGAAGCAAATCAATATTCACAACCCAAAAACAGACAGAATAAGGTTTAAACCAGAAAAACACTATATATTACAACTCTGTTTTAAGCACTGCTATCAAAACAGTCCATACATGGTGGGACTGAACCATTATCATTGTAACAAACCAGAACCAAATTTAACATTTCAGGTGTTTTAGGAACAGCATACACTTATTAAATAGTAAATAATACACTGTAATCATCTATTTACTGTAATACATTACCTCAAGGTTTGATCACCACTTTTTACATACAAAGCATTTTGGATGTTAATTCTATTATAACTCAAGGCCATACAGCTTTCCCAGTCATTTTAGAATCATCCACAGCTCTGTTCATTATTTTGGGCACATGTAAAATGTCATATTTCTATAATTTTGTTAGTTCAATCCTTTAAAGTTGTGAAGTAGTAACATCATATTAGAATCATTTTATACATGTACCTGCAACCAAATCGGCAACCAGTGATTCCAAACTTTTGAATGATATTCTGACTTTATACATTGACTCGTGTGAATGTTTACTTTACAAGTTGTGAGACCAAGCTGGTTACATAATTTAATGACAGTTATTTCACATAAGCCAGGTAAAAAAGTAGTAAATAAAGACCCAAATCTCTTCCTGTGGCTTACGATTGTGCCTCACATGGTTTCCTTCATTGTTGAGCTTAGAATAAATTTAATCTAACCGTGTCTCTTCACAACCATACTATCATCCACAATGATCATATGATTCCCTCAGTATCTGTCCCTCACATATCAGTGGTCGCTTTTGTCGCTGAGAAATTGTTACTGTTAAGACAGCTTGGCTTTGTCAGGTAGTGGTTTCTGAGAGCAAGATCATTAATCATGTCTTTTGACTTCCTG
>JAILXH010271330.1:2217-14295 GCA_023558415.1 Piaractus mesopotamicus | reverse complement strand
GAGAGAGAGAGAGAGAAAGAGAGAGAGAATCATCAGTGTATCACAGCCCTCCGAAAGTGTCTGCTCATTCTCACTAGGGTCTGCGTGTGATGAATCTACTCCCTATCGATTTGTTATGGTTGAGGTCCAGGAAGAAAAAAAGAGAAACATTTGTTAGAAATAAAAGGACTGCATGCGCTTCAATGAGACATCTGCTGTACCTTTGATCAATGCTACATCACTGCCAGTTCAACACTGCAGGCAGGAGTAATGGAACAATTGATGAGCAAATACTCACAACTTCTTCGTGTGTGCACTTCTCCACATTAATGCCATTGACCTACACAAGACAAGAGTTCTCATTAGAAATTGTTTTCATAGAAAACTGAGTTCATTTATACACTGTCACCGTCATGAGTGGAAAAGATGCAATAAATGGCATTCTATCAAAATGTGCTACAGAACTCAGCAGTCAGGAAGTTAATATGAATAACTGTAACTAACATACTTAAATTTTATTACTTTACTCGTTCATTCTGCTAGACTGTACAAATTTAATTACATTCTGTTGAATGCAAAAGTTTGGCAGCCCTAGCCACATTACATATTTTGTTAATACTTTGTTAATTTGAAGTAAAATAAACACAACTCCTGCAGCAAATTATTTATTTTGCAATATTCATTGGCTGCTTTGCAAGCACAGCATGTTTAAGATCTACTCACAGATTTTTCAATGATGTTTATGGCAAGGAACTGTGAGGGCCAATCTAAAAACTTCAGCTTGTGTTTTATGAAGCAGCTGATGGTGGAATTCTGTCAACTTTCCTTCCAGGATTTGCTGATATTTAGTAAAATCCATTATTTCATCTACCTGTGCAATGTTTCCTATGCCACTGGCTGCCACACAACCCCAAAGCAAAAGACGTCCACCTCCATGCTTAACAGTCAGCAAGGTGTACTTTTCATCAAATGCTGCTCCTTCTTTAATCCAAACATTACTTTGATGATTCTGGCCAAAGAGTTCCATTTCTAAATCAGCAACGATGCACATCAGAATGGTCCACCAAGACCCCTGTCTTCCTGCAGGTCTTTTGTCATATAAGGGTTTTGCTTTGCCTTTTTAGCCAACATACAAGCAGTTCTATCTGAGAGTCTTCTTAGTCTTCCAGTTCTTGCCTTAACTTCCAGAGTTTCTCTTAACTACCATTCCTTAATGGCATTTCAGACAGCGGAATTTGCAAGCTAGAGTCGCTTCACTATCTTTTTAAAGCCATCCCCTGCTAAAGAATGCTAAAGAAACCATGTTTGCTCAGTGTTACCAAAATGTTTGAAAAGTCACAGACTTTATTACTCTCTGGAATTGCTATAAGCTGATAATTCCTAATGACAATTCTTGACATGCCTAACCAGTCCTAACAAGTCATGAGTTATGAGACTATTTTGTAAGTTCATCAAATATAAAGGAACTGTGCATTAGCAAGTGCAGGTAAATGTAATTTTTTTTCAATAGTTTGCTGCGTGGCTTGTGTTTACTTCTTTTCAATTCAAAAATCGACAAAATATATAATGTGGCCTGGAGTGCCTAAACCTTTGCATGCTGCAAACTGTAAATACACATTTATAAACATTTACATTTAATTTACAATCTGTATTGACAGCTTCTATTCTGCACTTATTTTTATTTGACAATGTCAACAAATGTCAAACATGTAAAGGATTGTTTTTGGTTTGTTTTTGGTGTTTTGTTTTTTATTTCAGGCACTAAGACAGTATAAAGCAGCTTTATTTTCCCACCACAATGCTTCATAGCCAGGATGACGATCTAATGCTGGTATGCAGGGTTTTGTTTTCTGCAAATGTAATGCTGTTTACATTTATCAAAAATGTGTACCTTTGGAACTTTGTTTCAGTAGAACTGAGGAGCATCCATGTGAGTCATGAACACAGTTGTTATCAAATGCAGGAGATGCCTTAGCTGTAGCCCTAGGGTTCTTTGTCACTTCTGCTGTGTGCCCTTGCCCTGATCTTTGAAGGACATCCACTTTCACGGACAGTACTAATGGTGCAGGATTTTTTCATATATATTTATATGGCAAGAAAGGTCAAAGTTGCACCTGAACAGACTGGAACAGCTGTATCCAATTATAACCTTAGAATATCTGTATAAAATATAGTACATTTTAGTTTAGTTTAATATTATCCATATCCAACTCAAGGTAAGTACTACAATAAATTTATCACAATCTCCCAATCAGCCCTTTTTTCCTACATTCAATCATTTCAATACATTTCAATCTAAACACTTTATTTTTTTCTGAGAACTTTTTTTTGGCTGTACCTGTCCGTACTGTATTTTAATACACAATCCTATTAGCCTTCCAAACTCAAATCCAGCAGAACTTCAGTTTTCTTGATAAATGTGCCACAGCATTGTAAAGCAAGGATACGTGAAGTCACACTAAAAGGTCACTGATATATATAGCACTCTTCAACGATAGCACACAGAAGCTTTGTTTATTGTAGAGAGCTAAATGTCTACCTGTCCCATCTATCAGCAGAAAACAGTCCAATGAAATTAGTCTAGGGGAAAATAGGACACCGTTCTAAATTAGAAGATGAAAGGTATAACATTTCATTATGTTTCTTCTTTTCCATTTGAGACACTTGTGGTAACAAGGCCCAAAAAATGATTACGCTTTTTTAAATGCCTCATTATCGCTATTCTTCAGATTCGTATAATGAGATCAAAGGTTAAACCAGCAGTCAACCTGGAGAAAATGAATCAGAGGAGGACATCATTAGAATGCAGAGAGCACATTGCTCTGACATGCACCTATGGCCCTGGGCAGTGTGAGGAATAAGAGTGAGCTAATGCTCACTGCACTAACCTGTAACACGGCATCGCCGATAAACAGCATTCCTGTCTGATCCGCTGTAGGCCAGACACACAGAGTCAAAGGTTAATAGAAACATTAGAATATAATTACTCATTTCATATGTGCTAATGTGATAGAAATGGCAATCAGCAATGGCAGCTGATGAATCCCACCGTCTTGCTAGACAAGACGGAATTTAATCCAAATTTCACACAAATCTGGAATTTAGTTAATTTTATCGTGACTGACAAATACAATGGGACTTTATTAGCTTTCCGAACACTTTCATGCGGCGCTGAAAGTTAGCGTGAATTAAAAAGAGCCAAACTGTCTCAGAGGCATAGCTAAGCTGGAGATGAGAGAGGCTAATAATCTTTTACTGCAAGTTATAAAACCTAACCAAAATATAATCAAACCATTATGAAAAACCCACACCAAGCCTCTGCTATGAGTTTCCAAATGTAACAGTCTGCACACTCTGTGCTGTCATGTTTGTATTACTGCAACAGAACATATGGCTCCACGCCTGCTTTGGGAAAGCTCCCGTCATTAGTTTTTGCTGAGATACTGCAGATGTAATGTCTGATGCTATGGGCAATCGTTTCACACCTTTCTTCATCCTCTTTCTTTTGATTGATGAGTCTTTCCCGCAGCTCTCTCAGTCACTCTACAGGATTTTTCTTGGTGTTTTACAGAGCCAGAGAAGCCTGAAGTTCATGTATGATATAGGCCTGCACCCAACCTACCATTAATGGAAGCAGAAATTTCAAACTATTGATTGTATCTGCTCATGAGAGAAAGTCGGCTCAGGCAGCCACTAGAAAAACCATCAGCGCTGTGTCATTTCTGGCATGAGAGAACTAATATGGTAGCCATTGTGCAGAACACTTCAAATAAAAAAAGCTGTTCGCACAGTCTTGCTCACGCACATACACATACTCACATTTACCCACAGAAGACCATTTGTAATGGATGCTGTTCCCTTTCTCCCATGGACAACAACCCATTAATGGACTAGAACTTTAGAAGTTCTGTTGCATGCTTATATGAAGCCTTTCATTTTTCATGGTTCAGAGGCAGCATACGAGCCACAACTCAGTGCTATCCTAGAGCTTCTGCACACTTGGGATAAGCAAACCAGCACGGGTGACGGCCTCTAATTACACGCTTTCAAACGGACTGCCGTTACAGATCAAGTGGATTTTGGCACGGCGCTGCGGACAGTCTAAATTACAAACTTAAAAAAAGAGTTAATCGCTGTTGATAGTTGTGAGAGAGTAGAATATACTCCTTGCTTGAGCCTCAACTAATTTAGTTGTGCAGTAATTGGGAGGAAAACTCGATGGTGCCTCACCTACTTGATCTTTGAAAATCTTCGAAATGACCACAGGCACTTTGTGCTCAGCTCCTCCCTGAAATAAATAAAAGTCCATCAAGGTGATTTAGTAGTACACCTACCGCCTACTAATTACAGAAGCCACACTTCATAACTTAGAGCACCATCCAGCTCTATTGCCTCATCAAAGTTTCTTCTGGATGGTGTAATGAGCCTTAATCTCTACTACAAAGCTCTCTTTGATCCCTAAAACAGATTCATATTGAACAATCATCCTTCTTGTCTGTGGTAAAGGGTGATCATCTTAATACATAAGGATGCTCTGTAAAGTTCCTTGAAATGACTTTATGTATTTTAAGAAAGCAGACAAAATAAACCTACTTTGATACTCAGACCAAGGCCTCCAGTTGCCTGTCTTCGGAGTACAACAGTTCTGTGCTTTAAAAAATGGGAATTTAGTTGGTAAAATTATTTAGGCATCAGGTTCATCAGGATGACATGTTTGAAAATGAAAACACTGATAACTTGCCATGCACATCCTGATTACATATTTATTCAGTACCAGCTCAAACATGATGATATCTGTGAGAAACTGTACATAATGCGCTCCACTGTGCAAAGACAGTACCAGGAAAGGCCAAATGATGTAAACTGTGAAAGAAAAAGCGTCTCGCTCTTCCAAACTATGCATTAGAATGTGCTGCTTGACTGGGATATCAAATGTAATGAAAAATATTCTAATGCCTCTCCTTTTGCTGATCCTCTGCAATCTGTCAGTAGCACAGCAACTCTCCCACAACACTGCACTGGTACTGCACACAAGGCCAAAAAAATGTTGATGTATGTTCAGCTCTTAACAACCATCTAAAGAAGCTAGGGCATCAGTGAAATTGAATCCTTTTTTGAGAATAAAGCTTTAGTACTTACGTTTAAGTGATGTGCACCACCGCCTATGCAGACCACATCTTGTTTCTGTATGGTCAACATTTCTTTTGTTAACTTTAAACGGATGTCATAGGTATTATTGGTGTCTTCGTCATACAGCAGGGCCAGTCCAGTTTTTGTCTGCAAAACAGAGAGGGAAAATGCTGCGTTAGTTGAATGATTTGGGATTAGGGTTAGTCAGTGTGCTGCAAATAAAAGAGTTTTTACATTTATTAAAGCCCCTCTCAACACTCTAAATTGTATTAGTCTCAATAGCTGCTGATGCAGCATGTTCCAGCGAAAGTATTTATCAGCTTTCAAATGAAAACAAAGGATATTGAATGGCCTAAACATTCCAGTTGACTCTGAAATCTATGTTAATTTACCAAGAATGCTGTTTAAAAATAAGAAAAGCATCTAGGGGCAAACATATTTAGAATTTTAGAACTTTGTTGACAAACCAGTTCTTAGGTGCAGAGAACAAAAAACATTTATTTACTCTTCCACTATAAGACTAGATCAAAAGCACAGTCCAGAGGACTGATCATACCCTTCTGCTGAGACACTTGTCTACTTCAAGGGGTTAATTGAATACGTGCTAAAGAAAACTTGCTTTCAGGTCTGTACCACTTTGAAACGTTGTTTCAGGAAAATAAGGCGCAAAGGACAGATAACACGAAGCTTTACAGGCTGAGTTAATTTAGTTACACTCAGAAATTAATCCCAAGAGCACATTCCTGTAGCTGTTAAATTGAAAAATATTCTTCAGAACGTGAGTGAAATATAAACAGGTCTGTAATGATTGTGAACGAATAAAATGGAAGAAAGAAGATTTCCCATCCCGGTTCCATCTATTTTTTCGAGTGGGAATTCAGGAAATAGAGTGTCAAAAGCAATCTAAGCACAACTGCTTGTGCCTCACTGCTTAATTTATAGAGATCCTTGCTGTCAGCAATTCCATCCTCCTCTATACTGACCTTGCTATGACCAAAACAGAGCATAAAAAGAAAAAATGTACCATAAAGACACGCTAAGACATGAATGTGTCAGAAATTAGACACTGCTTTAATTATGGACACATTTGCTGCTCCCTGTGAGAGTGACACTGCTGATTCTTGTAGCCACAACTAGATCTACAGCCACTTTGTCCGGGCCTAGTTCTCTTGCCGGCACCGCAAGCATTTCTCCTGTGAGACACAGAGATTTAGGTCAAGTGACTCCCCCTCTAGCTCCTGAGGGACAGGATAATTAATCAAAGTTTTGAGTCATGGTCTGACTCTATGAGAATACCGGTACAGTATGCACTAGGGGATCACCACTGGGCTCTGCATGTCTGCATCCTGGGATTCAAACTGCACAGCTAGAGTGGCAAAGACAGGAGCACATTACTGTAAGTCTCTGTGAGGCTAATAATAAACTACACTGTATTATGAAGTTCACTGCTGATCTGCTGACCAATGTGAATGTCACAACCAAAAAATGTTGGCTAAATAATGATTAACAAGGTGTAGGATAAAAATGTACAACATCTTCAAATAATTATCTTGTTTAAAAAAGGCAGGATTATTGATTACATCACCACAGTTGCGAATGCACTGTATAGAAAATGCTTAGAACATCACTATCTGGAAAACTCACAGCAGAGACAATGAGAAATGTGCTCTTACATAACTGAATGGATTGTTAACGCCCTGACTAACCCTAATCCACTGTTTGTCAATCATTGGTCAATATCTATAAAGGACAATAAAACATTTTATATATTAATAAATATTATTTGGCAAACTATTTAAAATCAAATTAGTCACATATAGTACTTTATCAAATACATCACTCTTTAAAATACACATCCATGTATGATACCATATGGTTTCAGGGATGTCACTCTCGATTATATTATTTTGATTGAGCTGCCATGAAAACTGACAGTAAGTGTTTTTGCTGGGAAAACACTATATAACATTAGAATGAGTACAAATAAACATGAATACAGTAAAACATAAGAATATTTTGTTTTTACATAAGTTACACATATCTTGCTTAGAATACATTTAGAAGGACATAAGCTTGGTTCACTGCTCTTCAGCCACTGTATGGATCTGTTCAATTCTATCAGCAGTACACCTTATTTAATATAACCAAGGATTAATTAGCTGAAGCAGGTATTGGATGGTAACTGTAAATACTGGACTTCCTTGAGGAGAGGTCTGGAAATGGGAAAGCTAAAACACTCTATGTGTTACTGTTTCTACGCGTTATGTTAGCACAAAGGACAGCCAAATGACAAGACAATTTTTCTAAATATGCTTCATTTACATGTAATTTGTAGCTACAAACAAATGCGCACCAGTGAGATCCTGCTGGTGTAGTTTCCTCTCTTTCAGTCACATGCAAAAGTGACTTGAATGCTAAGCTCCCCCTTGTAGAGAATCTTCAGCCTGCCAAATAAGGCTTTATAAAGACCAGCAGATATCCTGATTATCATTTAAATTGCACATGAATCTCTAAGCCGTTTCAGTGAGAAAGTAAATATAATAGACCATTTTTAATTGTGTATTAGATTTTAATCAAGTAATCATGACAGACCTACATGGATTTCAAAGTGTCTGGGATGTGTTTTACCATACCAAAAAATACAAAATATACCGACTTCAGTACTTATAGTACAACATTTGACAAGCTCTGGATGGAGTTTTTGGCTAGAGAGCTTGTAGCTCTTTGCCAAGCTTAATATATCTTCTGTTTCACTTTAAAGGTTATAAAGACAGTGCAGAATCAGGAGTAGCCCAAGAGAAAGGGCCTTACTGCATAAAATCACTGCTTAAGCACACTGAACAGTGTTTTTCACGCTGCAAATCGCAACAGCTTTGCACTGCCGCACAGGAAACATGGCAGCTGATGAGGAGTGGATGTGGTAAACTCAACCAAGCGGTAAGTGCCATGTATCTACTGATATTTTCCCTTTCTGCAGGGTACTTCTTTCTGAAGGACAGCGTGATTTCAGCACAAAAATACACCAACATGTCATACGAGAGTCTTTATTTAAATATACCTAAATGCCCTGCAACCTGCTTCAAATAATTAGAACCACACACTGCTCTTTGATTTATACAAGAAAGATTGCCACAGCATCTTCTCAGAGAATCTGGGCACTGGCTTGCCTCAATCAAAGCAATTTTAGAAGGAGACTGGAGGTCAACTGCTGACTGGAGATCAGACCTGATAATGTTACTCTCCTCCAGGGCTGGTTCTCTCACGCTGTTAGCCAAGAATATCATCTTTCTCCACAGCTAGGACAAGTGAAAAACAGCTTTTATTACATCCTTAAACATCCAAAACATCATTTAAAGGGAAACACAGTCTGTGTTAGGTGCATCAGACCTATTACAGTAGTTTGTTTCTTGACTTTTCACATATCAAAGACACACAGTCCCTCTAAGCTGCAAAGTGTAAATCTGCTGAATCTATATTCCAGTACTGTGCCCTGTGCACCAATTCTGATTGTCTGGAAGACGGAAAAGCACTGCATGGGGACAAATCATATGGACTTGATGGCCGCCATGAAGCTCAAGGCTATAATGAGTTTAATGGATTTTTTCAGCAAACTCCAGCAGGGATTCCCACAGTCATGGGGAGGATAGGTACCCATTCTCAGCCTAAAATGCTTCTTCCTGCTCTAATCTTGACAGAAACAAACTGTAATGGCAGGGGGTTTTCATTCACAACCCAACACCTAAAACAATACCAGCGTCTACAGCACAGGGACAAGGCAAAGTAACTGCTGGTGAAGTGACTAAACTAATGACATAAATAGCTGAATAGACCAATGTCACTCAAAAACATCACATTCATCATCTTTTACACTCATCATTTTTAAAGACGTAGATTATTGCAGTCAGCATTCTACTGTGCAACAGTGATATTCAAGGTACAATAAGAAACCTAACGTTTCTTAGTTTTGCCTGTGAGAGGCAGAGATGGCAGATGTGTCATATCAGTACAAAAATGGTTCGTAAATTAATGCTAAAAAGAAACTTTCTAACTAAATACAGTACACGATAACAGAAAAGCATTAACGGCTTCTTTTCCACTGTTGAACCAAATGGTTCTCAGGGCCATACTGTGCGGACTAATGAGACCGGTTACAGTTTCTTTTTCCATCTGTTGCCACTACATCAGTACCAGTAAATACTGAAGAAAACTACACAGAAGATTGGTTAACAGGCTAATAGCTACATGCAGCACCCACCACAAAACACACTCGATATCATCTGTCACTCTAACACCAGTCTCTCGGCATGCTCTCGGATTCTTTATACTCTAAATAGGTGTTAATTGAGCATCAGTGACTGAAACGGAGCCTCTACTTTGATGGGTCGCATTTGTAGCCGGCTAACTATGTTAGCATTAGTGAGCAGAGCACAGCTAAAACACCACAAAACAATTCTGTTTTTTTACCTTCCTGTCAACAACAGACATTTGTGTGATCTCAGATGTCTTTATCCTCTTTATCCCTTTATCCTGTTTTTAAGCATCGGTTCACTGGAGCCGAGCCTGTACCGCAGTGGGAGGCACCGCACGCCTATGTTAACTTAGCCTCGCAGGCTACAGCTTAAAATACTACAGAACAAGTTTGATTTTGGCTTTCTGTCACTCCAACACCAATCAGTCGATTTTGCTCTCGTTGTCATATATTTTTACCATCTATACATCTGACAGCAGAGCGCAGTGAGTGGAATCAAATCTGTACTGGGGTGTTTGAATCTCATTAACTAAGCTAAGTTAGCTAGGAGAGAGGAGCAAGCTGGCATTAGCTTTGCCAGGAGGCTATTGCTCCAAACACCACAGAACATGTTTAATTTCGGCTTTCTGTCCCTCTAATACCAGCCACTTGACTTCGTCTAAACATGCGTCAGTAAAGCTTTTGTTAGTCAGAATCAAACCTGTTTTGTGGTAAGCAGAGCTGCAGAGCTAGCAGCACGGCAACTAAACTAATGCTAACCGGCTACTCTCTCCTGGTTAGCAGCACCACATAATTACTTCATCCCACCAAATGGTTCTGTGGCCCCAAGGACAGTTGGCAAACCGTGTCGACAAAAAAACTTGCTGAGTCTGGTTTTTAAGCGCTCCGTGTCAAACAGTGTACGTGTGGAAATGCCACTGGAACGGTGACCCTCTGTGCTCTGAACCATTTAGTCCTGCAGTGGAAAGGAGTCCAATGATTTGCTACGAGATAATTTGTATCATTTTCTGTTCACTCAAAAAATGTCATAACTGAACAAGAAACATCCAGCCTTCTTTTGTCATGGGCACAACCTAATGATATTTTAGTTGGACTCCATTCTATTAAACATTTTATGAACCTGATAAAGACAAATGACTTCTTCACCAGTGTCATCTTCATCTACGCCATTTCCTTAACAATCATTCTCATTTTCTTTAAAAATACCTCAACATTCAGGAGAGAAAGCTTAAAATGCGAGGGTGCGCATTAAAATTCATACCTGTCCTGGATCAAAATGGAAATGAAAAGGCAAAGCTGGGGTGGGGAGGAATAATGAAGGAAGGATATGGGCCCTTTTATTGGGTCAGTAAACAAATCAGGACAGCATTAATACTGTACCACCCAGCTGATCTCAAGAATAATTGCAGGATCATTTGGAAGCTGAGATTGTATTATGGTTGTCTGTATGAGACAGTGATGTTAAAAGCCACTGAGAAGGATTAGCATAAGCCAGTAAAATGGCACACCTAATGATCTACTGTGTACATACTTAGTACTACTGGATGGGGCCCTGGTAAAACACAGGGTGAATTGACTGTATGACTTAAAAAAAAACAAAAAAAACAAATACATACATACATAAATAAGACATACAATAAGATAACCTTGACATGAAATATTTTAAGGATTTGTTTTTTCCTGTCCTTTTTTATCAGAAGGTTAACAATCACTACATTTATGGCTATAAAGCGGCTAGCAATCATCACGAGGCCCCAGATTAGCAAACCCCCCAACTCCCAAAGACAACAGCAAGATATGTACAGAAATCAGTCTGTTTGGTAATGTCAGCTAGCCACTGCTGGAGATGAGATAAACTATAAAGTGGTCATTTTAAGTGAAACTGTATAGAGTAATAACTTCACAAACTCTCATCATTACCATGCATTGAGCTTTATCGCAAGGGCACCAGCAAGCAATAGGAAACTTTATCTATTTACTCTGGTATGTAAAGATAGGCAGAAGGTTTTATTTCATAATTCCTCAAGGGAATCCAAACGTGCAGTCCATGCATCTGCCAACTTGCGAATCTTAATGATTCATGTCTGCAAGCAGCTTCAATTCCAGTTCATGCTGAACTACATCTATTACTGTGGGCATTTCATTCAGGTGATGTTTAGGTAAATGTAATTCATTATTTGTGTAGATGGAAAATGCAGTAGAGGTAAAATTATGGCTAAATGACAACATATTGACAAAATATCCCACAGTTCATTTATCATGCAATATTTTGTGGGGGCATTTATGATATGAATTGGATTTTGCTATTAATAAAATGTAGGTTACTGACATACATCATCTTCTCAACAGTTTATAATGGAAGGCAGCAATACATATCGACCTGTTAAACGTAAGGAATAAAAGCTTTTTTTCTAAAGTTATCAGGAATCCTGTAGAGCCAAAGCTGCATGCAGAGCTGACACACTGGTAACAGAACGACTGCTGGAGAATAGTGCCTGAGCGTGTTCTGTCCTGTTTTAAGGAGAACCAGGCAGAAGTCCCAGACTTATGCAGAACTTATGTACTAATGCATGCAACCAAAATCCTCATGTTATTAACTATAAGAATTAGAGCTGAGACGATAAGCAACTTAGAGAAATTGATAAATCGGGCCAAAAATACTGATATTGGAGCTGGGCGATATGGCCAAAATGTTATCACGATAAACAAAATTCATATCA
>JAILXH010271254.1:0-10586 GCA_023558415.1 Piaractus mesopotamicus | reverse complement strand
CCATTTCAGTGTATCTAATGCTGCTCTGAGAGTAGTGACCATTTCAGTGTATCTAATGCTGCTCTGAGAGTAGTGATCATTTCTCTGCATCTAATGCTGCTCTGAGAGTAGTGACCACACCACTATATAAAACGCTGCTCTAAGTGTAGTAACAACTTTGCTGTATCTAATGCTCCTCTGAGAGTAATGACCACTTCAATAGTGACCATTCAACTATGTGATCCTGCTCTGAGAGTACTGACCACTTCACTGTATTTAATGCTGCTGAGATTAGTGACCACTCTTCTGTACCCAATGCTGCTCTGAGAGTAGTGACCAGTCAACTATGTAATCCTGCTCTGAGAGTACTGACCATTTCTCTGCATCCAATGCTGCTCTGAGAGTAGTGACCAGTCAACTATGTAATCCTGCTCTGAGAGTACTGACCACTTCACTGTATTTAATGTCGCTGAGATTAGTGACCACTCTTCTGTATCTAATACTGCTCTGAAAGTAGTGAACATTTCAGTGTGTCTAATGCTGCTCTGAGAACAGTGACCAGTCAACTGTGTGATCCTGCTATGAGAGTTCTGACCAGTCCGCTATATATAAGGCTGCTCTGACAGTAGAGACCATTACAGTGTATTCAGTGCTGCTCTGAGAGTAGAGAACACTTCACTGTATTTAATGCTGCTCTCAGAGTAGTGTCCACTTTACTGTATCTAATGCTGCTCTAAGAGCAGTGACCATTTCATTATATCTAATGCTTCTCTGAAAGGTGTAACCATTTGGCTGTATTTATCTGGAACGCAGAATTTGAAAATGGAGAAGAAAATCAGCAGTTACAGTTTACCATCTGAAGACTGTTAACCGAAATACACCCTCTTTTGGCAGCAGTTACAGTTTACACTCTAAGACAACAATCTTCATTAATGTTCAAAGAGTCATACTACAAAAAGAAATATGATAATACAGTCAAGTATTCAGCAATACTGTTAGGTTATTTTACAAATAAAACGCACATTACATAGCTAGTTAGCTAGCTTATATGACTTAACTAGCACACAGCTGTAATGTAATGAGACATTTTCTAAGTTTCTTACCACGTGACATTTAGAGCAACGGACTGCACTTCAAATTAAACAAAACTTACTTTTTCTCTCAGTATTGCAGTTATGAATACAATCCTCAAGTCTCTGTTAACATCTCTGCTTTTCTTTCTCCTCTGTCAACTCAGTTCCAGATTTCAAGCACGCCTCAGATGTCTAACGTCACGGTCTTACAACCAATCAGATCCATACTTGGCTCACTGAGCGCAAACCAATGGCATTGAGGAACGGCTGAAATAGGGGCGGATACCCGCTGGGTTGACCCGGCCCCGGGGTGCTGCTGAGGGCAAAAAAGCCAAACGAGCACCTTGAGCCTGGATAGAGCTCCACCTAGAGACAGGGAGGACAGAGAAATACACAGACGCACACAGAGAGTACAGGGAAATCCATAACAATTGCAGGAGGGAACACAGGAGACCTGTAACATAGAGAGAATAATCAGTTACAATTAGACTGAAGATGGTTTCCACCACTTCCAATGGACAGTCGTTACAGCTGAGGTGACCTATAAAAGAATGACTTAATTGGCTCCAAAAAAGCAGATCAGGACCTCACTGGTATTTTTGAAATTCTGAAATTTTTGTAGAAAAGAGATACATTCACTTAAGTTACCATGTTATAAAGGATGACACAAGCATTATTAAGTTAGTTTCTTGAACTTTAAGCATTATTATTCTCCTTTTTTTTACATCAGTTACGTTCCATCACTGAGCTTCAGTCAGTTTATTATGACTCTAAAAGTAACTTATACTTTTATGCTGTCTTTAATAATAAACTTTAAAATGATAACAAAATGTTTCATTTATTTCCCCTACTTTATGGAAACAGGTTTCCATATGATAATATCTGCTTTTAAATGACAGCTTATAAACATATTGTACAGCTTCACAAAATTTAAATAATAAACTATTGACTTAAAATTACTTTCACATAAAAGCTAATTTAATTAACACCATAACTAAACTGCCCTTATTATTACATGTTAATAACTTCAGTCAACATGTCTCTTTATCTTTACTATTAAAATCATTGTATGCAGTTCCAGGTGCAGCCACACGAGGGTATTTTGGAATTTTTTCTTAATAATCCTGGCTAATCTCTGTGTAATAAACTGGACAAGCTGCAGCTACTAATCAAGATATTTGAGGGGTCCATGGAGGTACAGTCGTTAGTGTACAGTGAGAAGAGCAATGGTGAGGGAACACAACCCTGTGGAGCACCCATACTGATGATCTGGGTTTTTGAGGTGAACTTTCCCATCCTCACCCGCTGCTCTGTGCCAGTGAGGAAGTTGGTGATCCACTGGCAGGTGGGGTTGGTATGAGTTGGACCATTTTGTTGTGTAGCTGTCTTGGGATGATTGTATTAAAGGCTGAACTGAAGTCCAAGAACAGAATTCTTGCATAAGTTCAAGCTGTTGGAGAATAAGATAAGAGTCCCATGTTCACTGTGTCGTCTACTGACCTGTTTGCCTGTTATGCAAACTACAGGGGGTCTAGAAGAGGATTTTTGATGTTCTTCAGATGAGTGAGCACCAGTCTCTCAAAGGATTTCATAACTACAGAGGTCCATGGGTCTGTAGTCGTTTAATCCTGTGATGGTTGCCTTCTTGGGAATTGGTATTATGGTGGAGCTCCAGTGATTTGTTGAAGATCGTTGTGAAGACAGATGCAAGCTGGTCAGCGCAGGCCCTCAGACAGGAGGGTGATACACCATCTGGTCCTGGTGCTTTACTCACTTTTTGTTTCCTGAAGAGTTGATGCACGTCCTTCTCGCAGATCTTCAGGTCAGGCTGAATAGATGGCTGAATGACGGGAGGGTGTGAATCTGTGCTGAATGGGTGTGTGGAGCTGGGCTTTTCAAACCTGCAGTAAAAGGTGATAAGGTCCTCAGTCAGCTGACAATCACCCATTGTCTGGGGGGGAGTCCTTTTGTAGCTGGTGATGTTCTGCAGGGACTTCCAGAGGGTTGATGGAGTCTGCGTGTGTGAGCTCCACACTGGCGATCTGATCTGCGAGAGTGCACAGCACCTTGTGCACGCACACCTGGGGTTGATATAAAAGCAGATACCACTGCCTTTCTTCCCTCCATGAAGCGGTCCACTCTGCATGTGCATCATGAGGCTCAGCATCTCACCAGTTTTAGTGATATAGTGTTTATTTACCTAACAATCTCTTATGTTTTCATCGCTACACAAACATCATTTTGGACCTTCCATTCGACTTCAACAGGCTCAGGACACCAAGTATAACCAAGCCATTCATACCGACCGGAAGAGACCGGCACCAGTGTCGAAACTCCAAACAAAGATGGAGTAAGCAAGGCGTTCTGCATCTTAAGCTAAGGCTAAACTCACACCGCTACCTAGCATATTCCTCGCCAATGTGCGGTCTCAGGCGAACAAGCTGGATGAATTAAAGAATTAGCGATGTTTCTAACAGCATGGTGGAACTAGAGGGGCACATTCTCTTCAGAGCTGATAGGTCTGCTACAGCTTTGAGTAAGAGCTGCGGTGTTTACATATATGTAAACAAAGCATGGTGCATGGACTCTGTCATTGTTGATGCATGCTGCTCTGCTGATTTAGAGTTCCTGATTATCAAGTGCAGACCCTTCTATCTTCCATGTGAGTTTAACTGAATCATGGCTGCTGCAGTTTATGTCCCCCTGGACACTAATGCTAATGTGGTTATGAACAATCTTTGTGCTGCTATTAGCAAACTGCAAACTGTGCACTCGGACAGAAGCTTTATTGTCACTGGGGACAAAGCTTCCAAAGTTTCACCAGAATGTCTTGCAACACAAAGGGGGCAAAGAACTGTGGATCACATTTACACCAGTGTGACTTATGCCTATAAAGCCACATCCCTCCCCTCACCTGGGACAGTCTGACCACTTCTCTTTCTTGTTTTTTTCTCGTTCCTGCTCCCCAAGTACACCCCAGTCATGAAACATGTGAAACCCACAAGATCTGTGAAGATCTGGATGGAAGGTGCTGACTCTACTCTTCAGCACCCGTTCCAACACACAGACTGGAGTATGTTTGCAGCCCAGACCAGCACAGACTCTCATACCAACATTACACCAACTCTGTCCTGGAACATGCAGTAGCAACAGCTGTGTGGACAGAGTGACAACTCACAAAACAATAAAAACCTTCTCTAATCAGAAGCCCTGGATGAACAGAGAGGTTCACCTCCTGCTCAAGGCAAGAAGTGCTGCCTTCAGGTCTGGAGACCAGGAGGCTTACAGCTCAGCCAGAGCCAACCTCCAGAAGAGGCATCTCAAAGGCTAAACACTGTTACAAACAGCAGATTGTAGAGCATTTCAACTCCTCTGACCCCCGGCATATGTGGCAAGATATACAGTCAATTACTGACTTCAAACTACCATGCACTGTGCCCCCTACCAACTGTGTCTCACTCCCTGATGAGCTCAACCACTGCTATGCTCATTTCGACAGGGGAAATAAGGTGGTCTTCTCCAAAACAGATTTACCATCTGATGAGAAGCCACTCACACTCTCCACCATGGATGTCTGTCACACTATGAGCAAGGTGAATGCACGAAGGGCAGCTGACCCTGATGGAGTACCTGGCCATGTGCTTAGAGCATGTGCTAATGTGGTCTTCATGGACATTTTCAATCTGTTGCTGGCCCAGATAGTTGTCCCAACCAGCTTCAAGACTGCCACCATTGTCTGGGTGCCAAAGCATTCGACTGCCTCAGCCCTCAATGACTTCCGCCGTGTTGCACTTACCTCCATCATCTCCAAGTACTTTGAAAGACTAGTTCTTTCTCATTTGAAGTCCTGTCTGCCTGCTACATTGGACCCACATCAATTGCTTACCACCACAACAGGTCAACGGAGGACTGTCAAAACTCATGTTGGAATGCTGTTCTTTAACTTCAGTTCAGCATTTAACACAGTGATTCCCTCCATGCTGGTCTTAAAGCTTAGCCAGCTTGGTATCAGCACATCTCTCTGCAACTGGATTCTTGACTTTCTGACTGATTGACCTCAGTCTGTTAAGTTAGACAAACTCTTCTCCACCCACCATCACCCTGAACACTGGCGTGCCACAAGGCTGTGAGCTGAGCCCTCTGCTGTACTCCCTGTTAACACTCCCCATCTACATCAACAGTGCTGAGGTAGAGTGTGTGTCTGGGTTTAAGTTCCTTGGCATCCACATCTCAGATGATCTCACCTGGTCTTTAAACTCCTCCATCATGGTCAAAAAGCACAACAGCATCTTTCTTGAGGCTCCCTAGGAAGTAAAACTCACCTGTGTCCAGGATACTGGTGGACATTTACCACTGTACCTGCATACTCACAAACTGCATCTCGGTGTGGTACGGCAACTGCTCTGAATCTGACTGCAAAGTGCTCCAGTGGGTGGTGAAAATGGCCTAGCGCATTACATGTATCCAGTTACCATTTGTTGAGAACATTTACTATAAGTGCTGCCTTGATACATGAGAATTTTTGTAAATGTAAGTAATATTTTCATAAGGGTAACTTTAGGGGTTAGGGTTTGGGACAGACACTTTACAATTGAAAGTACCTTATAAATTATGTTTTGTGTATATTTACAATATTACTATCTCAATTAATGCCTCGAATTTAAATAGATCATAACATGACCCTTGCAAATATCTAAGGCCTGAATTCTTGCATTGATCATTCGTAGCCCAACCCCACTAGATATAAATTGGACTGAGTTACTTTGCAGAATATCATCAAAGCCTAATTTAAAATTATGGACTGTGTGTACTTTTACATTTGTGGAAACATGTATTCTGTTTTAGTTTGCAAAATCATTCAACAATAGACAATATGGCCCAGTACATCACAATAAACAGTGAAAATGACAAAATAACAAGCATTAAAATCCTCTCAGTTTGGAAAAGTGCTGACCGGTGTAATGAAGAAGATTTAGAACACCACGTTTATTGTGCTGTACCATATGCAACTGACCAACTACAGATGTAATTTGAGTATAATTTAAAGTATAATTTAAAAAAAATCAGTTTTTGATAATGCATTTTTGCCCTTTATATGCAGTGTAAATTTCATGACGAATTGACCATTGACTTACATTAGAAGTACAGTATGTTTTTCCTTCCTCTCTAAAGTTCTAATTTTGGAGATACAAGGTTGTTCTGACAGCAGCAATATATAAAAATTAATATGTAATAATTAAATATAATAGTGAAATAGAGCAGCATGCTTGTTCCTGGCCATTACTTTGGTTGACTGTCAGACTGTTAGGTGTTGGCAAGTGTCAGACATTTCCTCCACTCTCAGTTTCAACCCACAAGCACCCTGCCATCACTAAAAGCGATACGCTCTTAAAAGAGAAGAAGCCAAGTGTTCTTTGTGTACTGATTAACCTCTATGAAACTTCTTACAGAACTTCCGCAGCATAACTTATTAGTATCTCCAGCAATAGGAATATAAGAACTGAAGCTTGCTGGGCTCTATTCTTCTCTTTTTGGAAACTTTTCATCTAAAATAAAAAGCTTACATGAGTGGTGTGAACAAAAGGAAAGCAATGCATGAGCTGAACCAACACAACAGAATTACATGAAACCCAGAAAATGAATTTTACCAGTAGAAGTAAAATTGTCATTTGAACAGAAACAGATAGAGGTCTTGTGAGGCAAGACAAGAGTCCTTGGAGGCCCCCTATATTCCAAAAAATAAACAAAATGTGCCTTATTAATGTGTCTGCATCTTAATTCATTTAAAATGTTATACGAAGGGGCTCCCGAGTGGTGGTACCATCAGGAAATTGTAATATTTTAATCCACCTTGTATTATTATTAAATGTAATAACTTTGACCCAATGTGACAAGTAATTTCGTTCGAATTGGTAGTGAGAGTTGACAATGTTTTGGCCAATAGATTAGCCTGACCAGTGCTCATCTTTTGTCAGAAAGCATCAGCCACCACTACGCAGAGGTAGACATGTTTAACACTGCTCTAATGATTTGGTCTTTGAACCTGTTGTACAGCAGGATTTGCCATTTGTTCAGTCTGTTTTAAAAGGATATTTATACTGATTTGTAGCTGGTCTAAAACTTTGTATTCATCAAACATTGAACAGTAAGTCAAAGTTTGGGCACTCTGATTTGGACGTCATTCTACAGCAGTTTGTGGTCTGGTTAAAAGTAGTCTGTGAGTGTGAGAACTGGGCCATTATGTCTGCTTTCTGGGTAACTGTTCATTGTCAACTTCCTGCACAATCAAAAGTATGTTGTTTTGCTGTAGATCTGCAGTGTGCACTAACCACAATTTCCTGTCCCTCAGCTTTCTGCTCACAAAGCTGTTTTTACAGACTGCTACAGTGGAAAGATTGCTTTCTTATATTAGAGATAAGCAGAACACAACCTCTGCTCAATCATACCTATTAGGCTAATTCTCAGCTCAGCCACCCAACCAAGCTCCACTTGCTAAAGATAGGTATTTATATCCTACAGGCAGGAATGCATGAGGTAATTCTAGGAAACCAACAGTTTCCAACAACAGTCATACTGTTGTCATACTTAGTCATGATCTTCATTTATTTTAGCAAAGGTGTTTTCAACAAGCCAGGCTAATTTTCTTATTATAAGTTCAGCAGACAAGATCAACAAGTATGGGGATAGTAGGTAGCCCTGTCTAACTCCTTTGCACATTGTCTGTCCATTTTCTGCCTCAAATTAGAGCTTTATTGTTACATGTAGTGTCTCAGTTTTCATTAGTACATGTCAAAACTGAAAGGCATAGTATAAGACAACACATTTCATTTTTGTTCTGCTTAGATGCCACTGTTCACATAATTTTATAGGTGTTGCCAATAGCTACTATATGGCATCATCTTTGTTCTGTTTTGATGTATGACCATAGTGGATGTTCCTGTGGTGTGACACAGCCTCAGTCTTTAAGTCTAGGCTAAAAACCCACTTGTTTAGTTGAGCCTTTGGTATTTAGTTTTTCCTGTTAGATAAAAGGTGCAGATTTGGGGTTCATGGCCATAGATTATTATGGTAAAGGGAGTGTTGGTGCTGTCGTGCCGCTGCTCTCACACATTCACTCAAGTTTGCTGACGGTGGTGTGGAGGGGCACTGACATCTCAGGGAGCCTCATGTCTCTGTTATCTTTCTGGTTTCTCCCTCTTAGTTAGGCTATAATAAGTAGACCTGCTGGAGTCTCTGCTGCACTCTGTTAATACTGTAATCTGTGATCAGTCACTCTTTACAGAACTAACTGTCTGTGTGTTTCTTTGCTAAGCTGAACAACTGCCTATCCTGTGCATCTGATACCGTTGCTTCTTCTGCCTTGATCGGATTCCCACTGCTCGCCAGCCTTCTGGACAGGTTTGACCATCATGGAGCTTCCTGCTGTACAATCCTGTGCAAACCTCACCTGCATGAACTGAACCTCCTGATGATGCTGTGGTGAAGGTGTAGAGGGCTTTCACAGCATCTACAGGGCCCGGGTTCGATCCCTGGACTCACCACGTGTTCAAGTGCTTTAGTTTAACTCATCCTTCTGTTGTACACAAGCTTGGCACTTGGGTCCTGTGTCCCCAAAACCTGTTGTGGCTCACCTGTTAGGCCCCGGGATATAACTCAGACAGCCAGGGTTCACATCCTCTGTCTGGTGAGCCATCCTACGTTACATATAATTATTGTTCCAAATGACAATGTTGTAAATATTACAAAGCAGCTAAAATAAAATGAAACTTATTTGAAATGAGCTGTTATTTTAGAATATTGTGTGCCCCGGTTGCAGTTCCTTGGCAAAGAACAGATCGCCTTTCACTGTCATCTGTCATCTTCCAATCAAAGAATAGACGAAAGCCTCTCGTGATTTTGATTGGCCATTAACAGTATCAGGGAATTCGAATTGTTCATTGAAAACTGCTGGGATTGGCCAGTTCAAGTTCATGCCCTCCTGGCAGAGAAGTCAATCAAGAATGCTGGCAAAAAGTCTGGCAGGAAGCTGAAATACAAGCTAAGTAGCCAAAACCATGAAATATTGTATGTTTACTGTTATTTATATATTTAGCAGCACTTGTTTAAAAGTCTGAGTATTTTGTCTACCAGACAGGGGCTACAACAACAGTCATGTTTTAGCCAGCTAGTTATCTAATGTTAGGCTAGTGGTGTAGCTACATAACAGTCAGTTGGCTAGCTGGCTTGCAATGTTGCTAAGCTAACAGTAGTGATATGAGACCTGCTTGACAGTTTTCAGCACACAAATGCCTGATAGCTATGTGCACTTTTCAAAAATACAAAATTATCCAGTATTTTGCAACTGAATCTGGTAATAAAGGTCAGCTAATGTTGAAATGTATAGCTACAGGGCTCTAGACAAGGGATGTGCACAGGTGCTGGAGCACTTGGCTAACTATATAAGGTGCTAGTAACTGCTTTTTCTTATTATGTTTTTGCTTATTATTTCTAATTGCTTCATGTGAGCAGGCAGTTATCCAAGCGTTTCACTACTAGTTGTGCTGTGTATGACTATGTATGTGACAAAACCTGGAAACCTTGAAACTTTGTTATGCATATTTCAGATACAATTCAGGAAAGTAAGTAAATTACACAACCATACAGCATTGTGTCTGTACATGAAAAAGATATGTTACATCATGTTATAAAGGTCCTTCTGTTATGAAATTTTGATGGAAAATTGTCTTCTTTTGTGAAATTGGGGTTTATCATGTTTTTTTCATTTAAAGCTGTGTGTCTGCATGACTCCCTCTGTTATAAACCTTATCATAGGTCAAGTGTCTAGGAAGGGATCTTTGCTCTGTAGAAAAACATTGCTTTATTACTGTTTGCTATCATTCCTGGTGATTGAGGGAAACAGACCAGTTTTTAGAATGCTTTTAAGAATTTGGGCCAGGAACATTGCGGCATTAAACCTTGCAGGGGAAGCGTACTCTCAGCTTATGATCTGGGTAAGCCTGGTCACCATGGGTACCAGAGCCAGCTGTGTCTAGACATTTTATAAATGTCATTGCTGCATGTGTAGTGGTCTTTTTTGGGAAGTCAGTTAAGATACCATTACAGTAGTCTACCCTGTTGGAGATAAAACCATATATGAGCTTCTCTCGGTCTTGCCAGGACACCAGGCATTTGATTCTGGCTATATCTAGATGAAAGAAGGCTGTTTTAGTGATCTTTTTATATGGCTAGTGATGGTGAGATCTGAGTCTCTTAGAATGCCAAGGTTTTAAGAGCCCTAGAAAAGAGTTCTCTCTTCTCTTTGTTGCCAAACACAATTATCTCTGTGTTTTGTCCCTATATTTCTATTTACACAACATGCTATAAAATGACTTACTGATGAAAGTTTTCAGCTGCATTTTTAGGATTAAACTCTTCAACTCCTTGAGACCACTGGCGGTTCCAAAACGCACTTCATCATTTTCTTCATAACTTTCATATTTCATAAGCTACATTCAAAAGGTGAGTGTCATATGAGGCTGTAACTGTCTTCTTTCC
>JAILXH010271227.1:10059-22324 GCA_023558415.1 Piaractus mesopotamicus | reverse complement strand
GAGAGAGAGAGGGAGAGAGGGAGAGAGGGAGAAGGGCAGTGAATGGAAGGAGACATTACATTACAGTGTGAATCTTGAAAACCAGATTTATGACATGGATTTAGCCTGAATTAAATTGTTGCTCTTTCTCATGTGTGAAATCTTTCAGTGTTGACTGTTTTTAGGTTTTTCTGTGTGTTTGTGGAAGTGTGTCTCTCTTCATGGATATAATCCTCACGTGTGTTTCATGCACATCCGCATCTCACTGATGGTGCATTTTGTGCCACAAGTGGAGCATAATTAGAGCCCAGAAAGCCTGGATCTTTGATGTTAATAAAAGAAATGTTTGAAGACAGTGGGCTGTGTCATCAGAGCGGTCTAGTTGCCATGGCTAGTCTGACGTCACGAGGACCTGAGAAATGGTTTGCTCACTTACTGTTATTTTGAGCTCACTTTGTTTCTCGGCGGGTGATTGGGTGGCTGGGCTGCTCTGAACTGGAAGAGAGGGGTAATGGGGCTGATTGGACTGAGCCAGGCTGCTGCCTAAGAGATCAACAGTGGCCCTCGGTTGCAACTGTGCAGCACCCCACTCACGACTCACTGTGTTTCTCTGTTTGACAATCAATCGGTCATGCTCCCAGCCCAAATCCGCTGAGGAGGAGTCGGAAAGGAACACTTCATTTCGTTCTTGTAATTCAATTCTTTTACGTGGGTGACAGTGGGAATAAAAATGTCCGTTCCACTTTTTGACCCGCTATCAAGATTCAGTCGCTGCTTTCCTGAAGGTTCTGGCAAATATCAGTTAAACCAAATTGGCTTGAGGGTTGAGCTGGATTTCTGATGTGCTAACCTTTCGCAGACCACTCAGATGTCGGTGTTTGAAAACAGTGCTTGGTCTCTACTGACTGCACTCATCTAGCCTACAGCATGTCTGACATCTTCAAAAAAAAAACATTTTTTTTATCTAATGGCGAAAAGTCTGTAATGGCTTTGCAAGTCTACAGAGTAGCATTTTTGTGTTTAAAACATATTTAGGGAGTTTTAATAAAATGGGCTGGACTGATTAAATGACAGTCACTCACTCACATTTATCACTGCAGCTGGTTGTTTCCAGAGCAGGCTGTTCCCCATGGCTTATCTCTTGTCACATTTGTAAAAATGTCACAAAAATAGAGTAAACAAACAGCCAGCTTTGTTTGGGAGATGACACCTGCGCACAATTGGAAGAACATTCACTTTTAAACCAGGAACAGCGTGTTTTCCCCCTTGAGAACGGTGTTGTTCTTTGTCTCATCCTTTGTCAAGCGAGCTGGGTGACCAGTGAATGTATAATGCAGTGAGGTAGAACCGCATGTGGCTCCATGAGTACAGAGTGTCCTTCATGCTAGTATAAGAATGAATCATGTTCCTTACTAAAGTGCTTCTCTCCTGTATTGGTCATGCAGTCATGGAATGACAAAAGCGCTCCTACAACTCTTAAGCTTTCTTATTTCTAATTAGAAAAGGCAGAATTCTTTTAAACCTTGAGGGGGGAGTGGTGGGTTTGTATTCTGTTGTTTCTCTACATTCAAGACCCAGACATCAATTAGCCCTGAAATAGCCTGTGCTGTGGAGTTGATTGGGTAACTGTGAAAGGAAAGAGGCAGACACCTGTATTTTCACAGCTGACATGAAGCAGATTCACTAAAAGGTGCGGAACCCGTGGTATCTGCGCTAGCAGAGAAAATTATGGGTTGCCGAGACAATGACATGATCCATGATTCCAGCCGATGGTAATACATTAAAAAAAAAAAAAAAAAACAACAACAGTCTAAATCACAACCTGGTTGAAACTTTGAAGAAAAAAAAATATAATTTGGAGACAGGTGGTTCAGGTCTGCTGGGTGTTCAGTTCATTGTTAGCGTGGCTCTGAGCTGGCTGAAAGTGTTCAGAGAGTATTTTATATAACTAATACTATTCAGTTTTATGATTCCGGACTGAATATTGAATTAAATAGCTCCAATTATAGGAGCAAGTAGATATGATAGCTAATAACTTACATGGCACCCCAGAGAACTCTTCTTAGCTTAATGCATTTTTTAGGTTCCTCCTCCACTCTCTCGCCTCTCGTTCCGTTTAGGCAGACTGGGCAATGTTGACCATTCTTCCATTCTGTCACCAATCACTGTCAATCTGAAACATTGGAGGGACAGCAGGAAAAGAGCAGGATCCGCATGAGTCTTCTCATGAATCATTTTAGTCAAAAACTCAAATGACCAGCTCTTAGCCGGGGGGGAACACAGGCGAGCGGGGAGGGGGCGGCAAAGGAGAAAGTCTGGTGGGCTTTCAAAGCAGAATGGAAATGTGAAGCAGCTGTGTAAGCTCCGCTCTACGACTCGTAAAAAGCAATTTTGTATATTTTCATTCTCAATAACTGGGCTCTATGCCTTGCAGCAATTTACAGACACACATGCTGCGGCCATTATCAGGCAAACAAACATTCAAGTGGATTTAGGAAGAAAAACAACAGAGCACTTTAGCAATTATACGATACATGAACATAAATCTTTTCATTAGGGTTAGGGAGAGTTCGCGGTAAAGAAAGGAACTGATTAGAAACGGTCGGAAATCCACTCCAAATTTAGTAACGTCTGCTAAAATCTCATACTGGAGATGTTCTAAATTCTGCGGATGTACACAGCTCAGGTCATATCTTGTAGAACATTGTATTTCTCTGAAAATGAGGGGAAAAAAAGCCATGTTGTATTTTAAAGAATTGTCTGGGTTGCCAGATATTTTCGGCTCCATTTGGTGATAAACCTACCGCCTTCCTCCTCTATCAGTCCAGGCTGTTTCCATAGCAACATGACTGCTATCAGCTCGCAACTGCCCACAGTAAAGTAGTAAAGTACAGCAAGTTGAGAGAATTTTGTCAAACCTGAACTGCTGCCTTATAGGCAGCCACCCTTCGTATAACTGACTTTCTTTTCATCTTCAGTGACTCCTACTTTTTAGAGAGCATTACGATGAAATTGTTGAACTGATCTTAGCATATCAAAATGTGGCTTTTTATTAGAAGTGGAATGGTTTTGATGTCCATCCACAAGCGTCGGTTTTTTGTTCCCAAAATGGTGCCCCAATAATCCAATAAAAACACACAAAAAACACAATTTTTTCAGCTGTCAACTGATCTATTCATACTCCCCCCATGAACTAATTATTTCCTATCAACTGTTCTAAGGTTGTCAAGGTTTACATTGGGGGAAAAAAAGCGATGCTTTGTGTACGTCATTTCCAGATAGATAAAATATTGCATCAACATAATTGATGCTAAAAATAAGCTAACTATAATCGTATGCAAATGTTTGAACACCTCTAGTCAAATAACATGTTTTGTTGATTTTCTAAGTAAAAGTAAGTTGACACATCCTCTACAGACATCACACGTACATTTTCTATTTATTTGCTGAGTTTAATATATTGGAAAAACATAAAATATAATATAAAATGTGACAAAGCTTTTGCTCAGGCCATATTTTGTTTTATTTTTTCCCCTGTATGTTACATTCAGCAAATAAAATAATAAAACAGCAAATAAAACAGTAATTGTGTATTAGAATATGCATAAATGTGTTCCCTGTAGAGGATATGAACTTATTTTCACTTCAACAAAACTATATGTGTACGGCGGCACGGAATTTTTGCTTCTTCAAATGATAAACTTTTGTGCTTTACTCATTAAATATGCCATCCAGGTATAAATTTGTTTTATATTAGCTGTACAAAGTGATTGATTAAATAATTCAGATAATATATGGCCATTGCAACATTCGCAAACATCAGATATGTTTAAAAAAAAAAAAAAAAGTCATAGAATCAAAGTAACATCCATATCATTGACTATGCAAAACACCTGTAGCAGCCCAGATTTACTCAGAAGATCTTGGTCAGGTTGTAGCCAGAGAAGTTATAAAATCACTGTAAAGGACTTTCTGTCTGCTCTGGTAGAGAGGAGTGGGGCAGGAGCAGAACGTGGAGCTAAGATAGCAACTATGTAAGTCATGTTACTATCACCACAACTCCCACATACACTGCAAAGGCTGTCTGGAGCTGCCGGCCAATGACATTAGTCATTTAACAGCCTGTGATATGCCTCTAATGTCCTGTGTAATCATCTAAATGATTTCTCGATGGACCTGGGCTATTGTACCTGCATCTGAAATGTATCGATACCATGTTATCAAGATGGAGGCTTCTCGGGTACAGCTAATATCTGCACTATAAATTCTGTCCTTATCCACACACTAAATATACAGTCAATAAACCACGCTATTTATGTGATAATGATACAGCTCAGCTCAACATAAGAATGTGGAGTAATTAGTCTGTTAGGCTTAAGCTTAGAATATCTCAGGCTTGGGCTTGGCAGATTGTGAGTGAAATGGGTCTTTGAGAAAACATGGAATTTCAGGAACTAATCTTTTTTTTAGAGGAAGGAAAATGATTGACAGTTGTAAGGACCGTTGCCTTTTATTGCTCAGATGAATGAAGGAAGGGTTTGATGACAGGTAATGCTTAGGCAAAAAAGACCATATTAATGCCTCCAGCGATACAAGACCATATAATCTTTCGAGACATAGTCTGTGAAGAATGAGAAATTAGCATAACTCACGACTCCCTTGCTTCATCTCATCGGGATATCTGAGGTGTTGCCATAGCAACAGGCATGTGGCGGGAGGTTTGGTGTTGTTAGGTGAGAGCTCACGCTCCAGGCTGTGAGGATTTCCCACTTTTGTTCCCTTTGGCCATGGAATATCAAATAACTCGGGTCTTCTCCTTAATGATTCATTATGGGTTCAAGGAAGCAGGGGAGTCCACATACAGGCAGCCATCAGCCTCCATCAGGAGCTTTCACCAATGACAGAGATTCAGAGTGGTAGATACAATGAAGTAGATGCAAACAAATAATATTAAAATTGTATTTTTTAAAACTTGGTATTGCTTAGTTTTTAAAGGGAAACTTCAGGCAAAATGAAAAACACATCTGTTGTAAACATGTGTACTTGGCTCCTGCAGCAGTAAAATGAGATTTTCTGCTTTAAAACTAGGAAAACCCCTTCTTGGTGATGTATCTTAAAGGTGGGAGGAGATTTTGAAAGACTAGAAGTGTACAAAGAATTGCCGACCAAATTGAGTTAGTGCTATATCAATTAGATGGATTTGTGGAGCATCATACAGATTCCCAATAAATATGTAATGAATTTGCATAATGCATGTTGGGTAATGTAATGAGAGGACATCAGAAAACACAAAAGTAATACAAAATTGTGAATTTTGTCAAACTGAAGCAGCTAAGAGGTACAATACTGCAATGTAGAATATTACATAACATAACAAGTAACATGTTAAATGCTAGTTTTAGGCAAGAATACCACTTCAACCCCTTGAAAGGCCAGAACATGTCAGCAGATCCAAACTTTTTTTTTTTTTAAAAACATGTTTATAACTTAAGAAGAACACATTTTTGCATTGGAATTTATGTTGTTCTTGAATATTTTAGGATGTAATATACGTGGGATTTTTAAGGGTTAATAGTTTTAAAAAGCTGTAGTAAGAATTATTAAAAATTTGTAATATGGTGAGACAGTGAAACTGAATTGTTAGATACACACGTTAAAAATGCATAATGTATCCTGGTAGGAAGAACACAAGCAGGGTGTTTTCTTATTTAATACAGGCTGTGTATGCAGATTTTTCTAATTAAGCATTAAGCATCAAAGTTACTCTTACAAACAATATTTTAGGCCTTTTTTTTTTTGTCAAACGTGAGATGATCAGTCAAACGTGTCGTGTCTCCATGGTACCAGATTCTTCTCACAGGTATGTGTTACTGAACAGTTTTCTTATCATCTAATAATTTGAAGTAGTCCAGTACATGATTTGGGCACCTCTGCTCTGTTAGCTTCAATGGTCACGTGGGAAGCGTAGCAAGTTGTTGCACTGTAATGCTTGTTGATGTCTGGCATGAGTTTATGATGTATTGAACTAAACCAGCTATGATGTATTTATTTTTGAAGGGCCCGTATCCTGCATTCTGCTTGTGATTTATCTATCTTTGGGGTGCAGCTATAAAGTGCGGCTTTATGCATCAAAAACAGTCGTCATGTGTTTCAAACCTCTCTTTATCCCCGAGAATTAAACAGGCTGTTTTTGTTACTGTGCCTTTAATCCTGATCTGTGCAAATGGACTCTGTTCTGACTGGCCGTCCTGTGTTGTGCCTCATTCAAAAAGCTGTCTGGACTGAAATACTCCTTATAGCTTCAGTGTGAATAGGTAGCTGTGGGCTGAATAGGTAGAGATCTCTAAATAGTTTGTTTCTTGAATGGATTGTTTCTGTGGCTTAGTTTTCATATATGGATTGTATGGACTAGGGTGTGGACAGTACATTTTGAAACTTTTACATTGTATACTACTTCAAACACCCTTATTTAAAGAAAAAAAAAAAAGAGTTTAGGCCAGAATTTTTGTGTCTTAAAAGAAAATGAATATGAAATAGAGAAATGAATACCAATGTAACAAACAAAGAGTATAGTAAGCATTAGAATCAGAATGTAATCAAAGCCGAACACATTTATGTGCTTAAAGGTGTGCAAAAGATTTAACATTTAAGGCTACAAAGATTAGGAATAATCTGATTGAATTAAATCAGGTTAGGATAATTAAACAGTGAAATATCTGTGCATATGAGGGACATACAAGTGTCCGAAACAAAAAGTTGACCAACCAATAATCAGCAACCCTGTTTATTTAACATTTCCTTCTGCATGAGAGTTGTATCTCCAGGGAAGTGAATGTAAAGGGCAACCAATAAGGCATGTCATTGTTCGTACAAATGCACATCATCTTTCCCTGGAACAGTACAGCCTCTCATTACTTCCAACAACTGTGATTGTGTACTATTGTTTTAGATTTGACCAGGTTACACTTAAAATAGTCAACACACCTTTGCTAGAAGCATTAACTTTGAAACAGCAAGTACTAACTGTTGTAATTATGAAAAAGTGAAGATTCTATTGCTGTTTGAGCATAAGAGCTGGTTTGACAGACATATTAGCTTAAAGGTTAGAGTAAGGTGCTCTATAAAAGCTAAATACACTCTACACTATGAATATTTGTGATGCTATTCTTGCCTTGCTTTCTTTTCTCTGTACTTCTTGTTGGTTGAAATGGCCACTGCAGGACCTCTGACCTGTAAATGCCATGTCTGCTACTGCCTGGTGTTAAATGACCGCTCTGTAATAGCTGCCACTGGCTGGCACTGCTGCCGTCCTCCACCCCAGCCTCCGCCATCCTGCTGGCACGCTGGCTGCCAAACCCTGCCGATGCAAAAGCTTGCCGAAGCTCACTAATGCAAGGAGTTGGCAAAAGCAGATAAGTGTTTTGGGTTATAAATTCTCCAGCGCTACAGGTACTTCTCCTGAAGTGCTTGTCTTTCTTGCCATTTTTTCCTGGCTCAAATACTTATGCTTTAGAAAAGAAGAAATAGAATAGCAGGTGCTTTAAAATAAAAAAAAGTTTAAAAGTAACAAAGCATTACAGGAGAAAACAACAAACATGGACAAAATGAAATGCAGCTAACCTTGCATGAAGTGGATCACGAGGATCTTCTTTTCAACCATCCAATAAACCATCTTATTTTTTATCTTCATATCCATTGATCCATTGAAATCAACCATTCAAATGGTCATTTGACTTCATTTCGATGATTTGTTTGCGCCCCTTAATTTAATGCTTTGCGCAGCCTTCCTTTGCAAAGATAACAACTCTGAGTCTTCTATAATGCTTAATAAGACTGGAGAACACATGGCAAAGGATCCAAGACCATTCCTCTGTACAAGACCTCTCCAGATTTTTCATAAAAAGCCCCACAACATCACAGGTCCACCACCATACTTCACTTTGGGGATGAGGTACTCTTCTGCATGTCTATCTTTGTGTCCATGCCAAACTCTCCTCTGCTGTTTGTTGCCAAAAACCTCTATTTTGGACTGATCTGAGCATAAAACATGGAAAGTAGAGCTGGGCGATATGGCCAAAAATGTTATCACGATAAACAAAATTCAGATTGTGCGATATCGATACACATCATAAAGCGATAAATGTCAAATCATTATTTCTTTCAAGTTTGAAGGCTGACTTTTGCTCCTGGGTGATTAACTGCTGTTACAACAAACACTCACCAAACAGCGGAACATTTCAGAATTCAGAAGAAACATTTCAGAAGAAAGAAAACAGATTATTTTTAGCTGTCTGGTGACGAGTGCTAGGATATCCCGTTACAAGTGCTAAACAAGTGGCCAACAACAGTGCTAAACTGTTTAGTTTCTCAACAACGTCAACTTAGTACGAACAGCAAACATTAGCTGGCTCTGTATGTCAGTGATGGATCACACTGCCTTACTGCCATGACTCCTACCACATCCATGTCAGAGCATCTCACAGTATTCAAACATCAGCTAGCAGACGACTGGGTTTCTCTATAGTAGTTTGAGGGGTGAACCGCAATATATCTGACGCTCGCTGTGTAAAAGCATCAACTGCAGTGTGACTCTCTTACATCAGTCAAACGGAGTCCTCCTTTTAGCTATGTTTAAACTGAAAGCAGTGCTTTTGTGTCGTGTTTGATCTACAGTATCATCAATTTGCCGTGCTGTGTGAGTGACAGAACTGCTTCAAGTTAGCCAGCTGCTAAAAACAGCTAGCATGGGAAGGTAGCGCTCTCCGGCTTTCCAATGCCTCACAGCTTCCTCAGTTTACTTTCGTTTAAATCAGGGCTGTAACTGACACAAACCCACTTCTTTCTTTCACTTTCGTTGCTTGGGAATGCACTAATACTAAAATATGACTTTTTGAGTGCTGTAACAGCGCTGTAGTTGTGAGGATTGTGATTGATTTAACGCTGCTAAAGCTTGTTAGGATGTGAGGAAAGAGGGGATTTCACTGTAGGACAGTACAGTTACACCACTTATCTCATCACTCACACTTTGTCACAGGAGAGCAGATCGCCGGTCGCTCCACTCAAACAGGGAATGTATAACTCCACGTTTCAGACGTTGCTAAAGTATATTTGGTGACCCCTTTTTTACTCGTCACCCCCTCCCTCTCTAATCATGTCGGAAAACTCGGAAGTGCGCCCTCTCCTGGCGACAGCAGAGTAGTGTCGCTTTCCTTGCAGTAGAAAATGCCACCAGGGCTGTCGCTAGAACGTGGAAGTGTGAGAGTGGTGTATTATATCGAAAATGTATCGAACCTTTCTTATCACTCTATCGAGGAAAAATTATATCGCGATAATTATCGTTATCGTTTTATCGCCCAGCCCTAACTGAAAATTCCAGTAACGTTTGGCAAACTGTAGGTCCTTGAGTTTGTTGGTCCACGACAGCAGAAGCTTTCTTCTGGCAGTCCCCCCAAACGACTTGTGGTTATGTAGGTCTCATCTGATTGTAGTTTTGGAAATGCTGAAGACCTAATTAATATCTGCAATTCACCAGCTGTGATCCTTGAAGATTCTTTGGCGACGCAAACCATCCTCCTCACTGTGCGTGGGGTCAGTATTGACATACGTCCTCTTCCTGGCAGATTCTTAACATCTCTAGTTGCTTTAAACTTCTCTATTATTGCTGTAAAGGAAATAGATATTTTCAGCTGTTTAGCTGTTGTTTTCTCATAGCCATTTCCTGATTTATGCACGTTATCAACCATTGCTGTATTCTCTGGTCTTTCTCATATTGATGGATGTTTAAAGGAGCTGTTTTGGCCTTTTTGTGATATTTATACCCTAGTGAAACAATAAGTCATGGCTGACTATTTAAGTGTTACCAATTGCTCAGGTGAACTTTGAAACATAAAATATGAATGGGAATATACTTTATTTAGATTTCACTCAGAAGAATTTCTAGTGGTTCGAAGAATTGTGGAAAAAAATATTTTTAGTATAAAGATAAGATTTAGGTTGTTTCTTGCAGTCATTGTACTTGTGCTTCAAATAAAGGTTAATTATGTGTCAATATTGTGCATGAAAGCACAAAAGGATAAGCAGTAATGAATGTTTAAAGCCAGTTTTGCTCATGTTTACCTGGGGTGCCAGTATTTGTGGTAAGCAGAGCATTTGACATCTGCTATGATATGTTTATGGCATGGTTATGTCAGTGTAAAGTAGCAGAGTTTAAGTAAGTGTTACAGTCTTGCTATCAAGAGTCTTTTACTTATTTCCACCCCTGATGCTTAAAGCATGTTTTCTTTTTTTTTACAATGGATGTGAACGCAGCCACTAAAACAAAAACGATGGAACCTTACTGACATTTGGAAATTACCGTTCTGATATGTTTGTACGTTTCTCAAGTAACTTTGCTACTCAGCCTGAAGGTTTGAGGACGTGCTTTTGCATCACCATAAGGTTGTTTGTTTACTTTGCAGAACGTCCCCGTTTCGTGTTTGTAAACACAGAGCCCACACCCGCTTTACTGCATAATCTCCACCAACCTCTGTTCAGTCTCTGCAGTCGGAGAGATAGGACGTGGACCACTGGGAATATTATACAATTACCGTCCTTCAGCTCAGTTTGAACAGTTCACTTTGCAGCAAAGCACTCAAATTATCCAATTTCAACAATTCAGGTTTAGCAACTGAGCTCCAGAGCTTAGCAGAGACAGGCAGAGTTGTGAACCGCATACTGATCCAAGCTCTGGGATAATTGCCTGCAAACGTTCCGTATTAGAGCGGCATGCCATTAGAGCATGTTTTGTAATGTAGTCATATTTATACAGCAGGACAGTCCCTTCACTAAGAGCTTAAGCTGAGTTTTACCAGCATTTGGGGCTTCACAGGACTGCCGCAATCTCATAGATGTGTAGAAAAAGACTGTGTGCGCATTTGGGTTTAAATGCGGCCAAGCCTTTCGCATCAGGAGGCTCAGAGAGTGATATCATCTTATGATCTTATCATGAAAAGCCTGTGAGCGAGGAAGAGGATAGTCTTGTTTTTTCCTTCAAGAAGGCCCACTTTAGATTAAAGTGCCAGATTGAAAATAATCCCCTCTTTGTGAAATGCGGGTTTTCTCTGAAATGCCCGACGACGCGAGAGCAGACAAGCTGAGAATATAAATATGAATGCATTGTTAACGCCAGAAGAAAGCATTTGTCAAGGCAGTTTTGTTTATCAGATTTATTGTTGTTAGTCCCACTGATTCTCAAAGATGACACCTTAATTTTCCATTGACATTTAATATTCCAAAATGCAGCTGTTCTCCCTCATTGTGAGGGAAAGTGCTAAAAGTTCTTTCCGTTTACGAACAATACAAATATAAGCAAGTGATTTTGAACTTTTGAATATGGGAAATATGGCTCTTTGTGTTGCTGATTGGTTCTTACATTCAGAACTCGGGCTGTGAATTTTAATAAAGCGCATATAAGCCTGCCCTGCTGTCTGCTAAATCCCAAACCTGTTCTGCTTCTTACAGACACCTATCATACCCATAAAACCTATTGCTTCTAAAAGACCATGATAAGATTGCTAATAAGAAGACTAGATGCCCCATACCCACTCCATACAGCACTAAACAGATGTTTAGACTGCATGGCACTTCTATACAAGATAAAGGTTTGATGCTATGCATCACTAGAGTGGCAGCTATTAAGCTAAAAATACAAACAAAAAACAAGCTGTGTATACAAGCGTACCCTCACCAGATTTACACAGATCTAGGAGTATAGCCCCATCTGAGCCAGGGAGGAAAGGGTGACATTCTGAACTACTGCAAGATTACGTGTTAGGCTTGACATTTGCACAGTATTTTGTCATTGAACAGCTTTCATTATCTGTCAAATTACTCCTGTTTTTAGCACCTAATTATTCTTCCAAATTAGTCTTAGTGAATTAAAAGCATGACTCAGATTTTACATCAGCCGTCACGATTAACTTCTCAGCCCGCTCTAAGGCCATTATGAAACTGAATATCATACAATTATCATAAATGTTTAAGGGAACACCATTGGTGGATCTGTTCGCGTCTTGATATCATTCTTATGAAGCCTGCATACATCATATAATAGTTCTAAAGGGATTGTAATCCTACCACTGTGCAAGATATTGATATCATTCATTAAGAAAAGCTAACAGTATTGTCAGCGTAGTGCTCAGACTGCTTTTAAATAACTGAATAAAAGATACACATATAATTGCCAGCCAGAAAAGCAATTGAGTTCAGCTTAGCATGGCCACATTTTGTTGGAAACGAAGGATATTTT
>JAILXH010271187.1:0-10747 GCA_023558415.1 Piaractus mesopotamicus | reverse complement strand
CAGCCTTTTATTTCACCGGAAAATCTGTATACATAGATATTTCCTTGAGATATCTTTATTACTTTTATAGGAAAGTGGATTTTTTTTTTTCTTAGTTTGTTTAGTCTTTGGAGAGAATCGTTTGTATAAGTATTTGTTACTGACTTTTTTGCCTGTGACTTCAGAAAATGCTGGTATTTGCTTCTTTGTAAAAAATAAAAATAAATAATTAATTAATTAAAAAAAAGACCAAAGTTTTAGATTATAAGCACCGATTTTGACCCAAATGGACTACCACTTCATTGTGCATTATTAATTATGCGTGAATACAAATTCATTTTTTTCCAACAATGTGTACCACTGGCCTATGGCTACTATATTTACAGGGCAAAATTAACCATTGCACATGTCATAAGAAGCTTAAGTTACCTGCATAGCTATCCAGTTTTAAAGTTTAATTAAGAATCGCCGGTTTATCATCTTTTGCTTTTGCTGTAGTGTTACAGCAGTGAATGTATATTGTATGGGTTATAAAATCAGGCTCAGCAATGTGTTTGCCCTGCACTGCATAGCATTATTAGCTAACATGGCACCATCAAATTAAATCTAAGAGTGTTGATTTTGCGTGCCTGGGGTAACAGGCCATCAAAATCGATGCTGAACAAAACAACAATCAGATGAATAGCCCTCTGATACAACAGAGAAATCTTTTGAATTGAGTATTTAACTTGATTGCATTGAGAAGTTACAGGTTTTGTGTAGTTTGTAGATGTGCTGCAGTGGAGAGCAGCCTGCACACTCGCACAACTTGTCATGGACATTGTTGCGTGCCAGTACCCAGCCAGTCCAGGGATTTTGAACTAGTGACCTTCTGGTTGCTGGCTCACTTCAAGGGATCCTGTACTGATAATGAACAGAGAACTGGATAAATTTGTATTATAATTAGCCTTCATTGTTATTTGACAGTTATTTTTCTATTTGACTATTTTATTTTAATCCCTGACCAAACTTTGTAACTACTTTGTTGCATTTGATTTTTTTTTTTCCTTTTTCTTCTCCAGTATGGGATAACCTCCTGCTTCAAGTCTTCTACTGCTTCTAGTGTCCACTCTGCTTCACAGTTCTGATTTGCTTCAATGAACACTGCCACCAAGAGGAATACACATCACAATGTCAGACCTACAAGAGATTAAATGTGAGAATATGGTGTCCAAAATCTCCATTACTGAGAAATCACCTTCTGCTACTCTCCGCACTAACACATCTGGCAGACAAATACAAAAAAATACAGAAAATGTAGGAACACACGAGTGCTCAGATTGTGGAAAACATTTTACGGAGAGACATAATCTTAGAAAACACCAGCGACTTCACACAGGAGGAAAGCCGTTTCACTGCTCAGAGTGTGGAAAGAGTTTTACTAGACTGGGTAATCTTCAAACACACCAGCGCATTCACACAAAAGAGAGACCGTATCACTGCTCAGATTGTGGGAAGAGTTTTAATCGACAAGGTAATCTTCAAGTACACCAGCGCATTCACACAGGAGAGAGACCGTATCACTGCTTGGTATGTGGGAAGAGTTTTAATCAACAGAGTTCTTTCCAAGTACACCAGCGCATTCACACAGGAGAGAGGCCGTATTACTGCTCAGAATGTGGACACAGTTTTATTAGACACTGTGATCTCCAAAGACACCAGCGCATTCACACGGGAGAGAAACCGTATCACTGCTCGGAGTGTGGGAACAGTTTTACTAGACAGAATCATCTGCTAACGCATAAGCGCATTCACACAGGAGAGAAACCTTTTCACTGTTCAGACTGTGGGAAGAATTTCAATAAACAGAATGATCTCCAAAGACACCAGCGCATTCACACAGGAGAGAAACCGTATCAGTGCTCAGAGTGTGGGAAAAGGTTTACTAAACAAAGTGATTTCCAGAGACACCAGCGCATTCACACAGGAGAGAAACCATATTACTGTTCAGAGTGTGGAAAGTGTTTTGCTGTACAGAGTAATTTCCAAAGACACCAGCGTATTCACACAGGAGAGAAACCATATCAATGTTTAGAGTGTGGAAAGAGTTTTGCTGCACAGTATAATTTCAAAATACACCAGCGCATTCACACAAGAGTGGAACATTATCACTGAGTGTGGGAGAAGCTTTAAGCGATCGAACTGCAAGTGCAGGTGTGCTGGGAAAGAGGTCAAAAACAAGATTTTGATGACTTTGTGCTGCTAGCTAGGCCCAAAAATTAAATTGGATTAAATTTCCTATATTTTATATATTTTATTTAAAGGCTCCAGTATATAAATTTTAAATACATGGTTTTTCAAGATGTAAAAAAAAAAAATAGGCTCTTCCTCAGAGATTTTGTAACAGTGTAATAAAATTTACTGCAGTAAACATATAAACTACAAGCTTTGCATACAGAAGGACATGTTCATAAAGTCAGCAATAACTGCGCTACAGTGTGCAGCGTGGTAAAGCCTTATTCATGAAATCACCAATGTGGTGATCAGCACACCAGACTCTCTTTACCTTGTTGATACATTTACAATTGCTAATCCAAATTGACATTGCTGAACTAATGCATATTAATGAACAATGCTCAGTGCCAGAATCTCAGAATCAGTGCTATGGGCTCTAAATACTGTTTGTTTAGAAATACAGCAACACTCACCAAGGTGTAAAAAATATTTGTTAAACAATTGTTAATTATATCAATGTAGTATAAAATGTAACAACTTCTGTCAATGTCACAAGCAGTGGTGAAACAAAAAAGTGAGATAAAAATGCATTCAGATACACAGTGCCCCAGTGAAACCGTATGGTTAAGTTCATGATCTCAGTTCTTTTTTTTTAATCATGTCAGAGCAGCAAAATTGTATCTTTCCTTAATCTATGTTTGTTGTTTTTGTGTGATTGGCTGTTCTGAAATGACTTCACAGTTCTTTGACTCTTACAACTGCAATTTGTCATGCCCAGTCCAGACAGATAAAAATGCTATTTAAATGTGTCCGTTAATTAATGTGTGTATTTTTTTAATGACACAATTTCAGTTCAAAAATAAAACATGAAAAACATCTAGGTCGCTTGCCCTAAATGTACTGCATTGCTAACGTCTCCATTGCAGGCAAGGAACCATGCTATACCAATCAGAATCTCTGGGCAAGGCTTCTAAAGCTACATTTTCCTACCTCCATAACATTATTAAATAGTAAGTCACTCTTGACAAGAGCATCTGCCAAATGCCATAAAATGTAAATGTAAAATAAAACATATCCTGAAAATAGTATTACTGATGTTAACTGTTTACCTACTACTTGCAAAAAGGTACATCTTGGTGTAACTTTCTCTTTAGCACATATGTAAGTATGTATATGTTGTTGAACAAAACCTTTTATCTCTAAATAAAAGGTCTTTACTGGAAAAGTAATAATGTAATATTTTTTTCTTGTGGAGCATTTCTATTCATCCATTCAGCATGAAATTCGGACACTGTAAATGGTAGCTGGCATTTTCAAATGTGAAGAAAAAAATAAAAATTAGAGATACAAGATTTTGTTCCGACAGTAACAACTTGCTAAGTGGTGTTTAGACACATGTTTTTGAGGAACCTGTCCTTGACCTACATACAGAACCATAGCCAGCCACTATAAAGCAGTTAATAGCTCCTAAGTTGTCAAAAGGTACTGCTTTCAGGTATGTTGTTGCAATTGCGTCTTGCTTTTTATGGCAGTGGTCACCAACCCTGTTCCTGGAGATCTACCTTTCTGCATACTTTAGCTCCCAACCTAATCGACCCCACCTGATCCATCTAATTAGTGCCTTTAGGAGTCCTAAGTTGGCTTTATGAGGTTGTTACAGTTGGGTTGGAGGTGAAATCTGCAGCGAGGTAGATCACCAGGACCACTGTTTATGCAAAGGCTGTAAAAACCCTGGTCCTGGAGATCTACCACCCTGAAGAGTACAGATCCAGCACACTTGGCTCTAATAGTCAGATGCCCTTGAAGGCCTTCATTATCTGGATCAAATGTATTACATTAGGGTCTGGTAATCTATAATTTCTGTAGAGTGGTAGGTCTCCAGGAACAGGATTTGGAACCCATGCTGTAGAAGTTTGGAGCTGGTTGGGAACTGACATTGCTGGCAGATGATTGGTGAGCTCATCTACTGTGCTGTTGAGGAAACGTTGGTTGTAGTAATACCACTCTGCATAGTGGATATAATGTAGTTATTTATTTATATTGCTATGTCCTGCTACTGCCTTGTGCTGGTGTGGGAGCACGGCAGGCATGGTCATTCAGAAGTGCCAGGTTTGTGTTTAGAGAGACATTTGCTGTAAATATATTTTTGCTATTTAAGTGTGTGTATATGTTTGTTGAAGGCAGTGGTGTTTCTGGATACCGTTTCTATATGGTTTCTTCTTTGCCCAGTTACAACTTGCATTTGTGGATGCAGCAATGAATTGTGTTCACAGATAATGTTTTTTGGAAGTGTTCCTAAGTGCATGCAGTGATGTCCACAACAAAATCATGTCTGTTTTTAATGCAGTGCCACCTGAGAGCCTGACGTTCATGGCCATCCAATACAATATTTTTTTTGGTATATTGTCCCTTGCACACAGAGATCTGCATTCTCTGAATCTTTCTATGAGTGGTGAACCTCTCCCCATCTTTACTTCTGAAACCTCAGCCTCTCTGGGATGTTCTTTTTACCCAATCATGTTGCTGACCTGCTGCCAATTAAGCTCACTAGGTGTTTTTATAGCATTACACAACCTTACCAGCCTTTTGTTGCCCCTGTCCTAACTTTTTTTGAAACATGTTGCTGGCATCAAATTCAAAATTCATTCATTCTTTCATCATCTTTAAACGTTTAATCCAGCTAGGGTTGTGGTAGCACTTGGGAGAGCAGAGAATCCCAGATGACCCTGTCCCCCGCAACTTCCTCCAGCTCATTCCGCGGGACCCCGAGCCGCTCCCAGGGCAACTTGGAGAAATAATCCGTCCAGCGTGTCCTAGGATGACCTTTCTTAAAAATAGGGACCACCACCCCAGTCTGGCAGTCCAAAGGTACTGTTCCTGAGGTCCATGCGACATTCGTGGCTGACATGCCTCTGCACAGCCCCACAACATTCAGAGCTTTAAGCATTTCCAGGCAAATCTCATCCACCCCCAGTGCTTTGCCACTGAGAACCTTGCCAGCTACCTCAGTGATCTCCACCAGGGAAAAGGAGTCTGATACACCAGAAACCTCTGGCCCTGACTTCTGTGAGGGAGACATGTCTCTCAGGTTTAGAAGTGTCTCAAAGTGCTCCTTCCACCAACTGACAATATCCCCATTTGAAATCAGAGTTTCTCTGCGCCCACCTAGTACAGCTTGGGCGAAGCCACCTCGACTGCTCCTGAGTTGCTGGATGGTTGTCCCAAACTTCCTTGAAGCAAACCGAAAGTCTTTTTCCATGGCCTCACCAAACTCCTCCCACACTCTGGATTTCACTGTAGCCACCACTACCACTGCCAATTTTTTTGCCCATTGGTACCTGTCTGCTGAGGCAGGAATCCTCCGGGCCATCCAGTCAGTCCCTAAAAGCCTCCTTCTTCAGCTTGACAGCCTGCCTCACCACTAGTGTCCACCAGGGGGTTCTTGGGTTGTTGTTGGGCTTTTGGCCACAGCTACACCAGATGGCTTCCATGATGGAGGTTTTGAACAGGGTCTATTCAGACTCCATGTCCCCTACCTTCTCTGGAACATGAGAAAAGCTCTCCCGGAGGTAGGAATTGAAATCATTCCAAACAGGGGCCTCTGCAGGTCATTCCCAGCACACCCTCAATATTTTCTTGGGCTTACTGGGTCTGAACACCAGCCTTTCCTGCCATCTGACCCAACTTACTACCAGATGGTGATCTGTTGACAGCTCTGCACCTCTCTTCACCTGAGTGTCCAGAACATATAGTCCCAAGTCAGATGAAACGACAACAAAGTCGATCATTGCCCTTTTTAAACTAAGGAGCTGTGGTACCACATACACTTTGTGCTCATTATCTACAGTCCATGTCTAGCACAGGATTCACTATTCGAATTTAGATCGGGCAGGCCGTTCTTCCCAATCACCCCCTGTCCAGGTCTCCCAGTCTATGCCAACATGAGCATTTAAGTTTCCCAGCAAGACTATGGAGTCTGTAGGCAGAGCCCTTTCCAGAACCCTGACCACTTGCTTCAGGAATGCCAAATACTCCGAACTGCTGTTTGGTGCATAAGCACACACAACAGTCAGAGTTTTCCTCCCTGCAATTTTAATTTGCATCAAGGTTACGTGGGCTGCCTGGCCACCAGGTGGTAGGTCCCAGTAACCCTCTCCCGGGCAGGGTACATGGTCTCTTGTGTAGCTTAGTCATGGAGGATTTTAGAGTTAGTCTGGGTCTTCACTGCAGACCTGTTTGCCTTGGGAGACTCTAACAGGAGCATACTGCTCCAGATGACTTTGCTCTGAAGATCCCTAGACGTTAGTTTCAACATTTGATATGTTGTCTTTGTACTATTTACAATTAAATATGGGGTTTAAATGGTTTTCACATCATTCTATTTTTTATTTACATTTTGCACAGTGTCCCAACGTTTTTGGAAACAAAGTTATAGTATTATTATTATAATTATTATTATTATTATTATTAAGAAAAAAAACACTCTCAGAGCTACAGTAATCATGTGGTTCTAGTGTGAGTCCCCTGCCGTCCAGATGGGGGCACTAGTTCTAAAACTGTGGTTCTACAAAGCCAGTAAAGTGGAGAAGAAGAGCACAGTTTACAGTTCTATTGGAGAGAGAAAATCAGGAACTGTTTTGCTGAAGGTAAAGAGCTCTTTACATTACGTTTTAACAGACTTTAACAGAAATAGGTGGAGAAATGTTCTCTTGAAAAGTAAGATGTAACATACGTGCAAAAGCAGTCCAGACTGAGCTGAGAAGGCTAATGTTAGGTCTTAGCTCTGTGATTTTGGGATGTTTTTCTGGATGGGTTAGAGAACGTCAGAGATGTGTAGTAACTAGTCCTATTTATTCAGTTACATATAAGACACACTTTGATGGATTTGCACTTTACTGAGTGTTTTCAGATGATAGTACCTTTTATTTTGCTCCTTTTCTCAATTGTGTCAGTGAGTAATCTACTTTTTGGCAGTTCCATTTTAGTCATTAACATTTAATTGCTTTTTTTTTTGTGGGGGAACTTAATTTCATTGTTGTGTTGGTTACTCACACCTCTTCTTTTTGAGCTTTTGCATTTTATTTTAGACCATTAGGATCCAAAAGGAGAAGAATATATCAAATCAAATGAGCCTATCAAATGTCAGTTCTTATGTTGATGGAGCCTGGATATACCCTGATGTTTCCCCGAAGTTCTAGAAGTTACTAAATTACTTGATTTTATCGATGTTACTTCTTTTTTGCTAGTTCACTTTCAGTTCTTGAGCCATTATTTCCTTAAAATTTATATGGGTTTCATTTTGGGTGAGGGGTACTGATTAAGTTTGGGTGGGTTCCTGGTTAAATTTGGGTGGATATCGCTGGTTATGATTGGGTGAGGGATTGCTGGCTAAATTTGGGTGAAGATTACGGCACAACTTTGAGTGGGAGTTACTGGTTAAGTTTTTGGTTGGGGGTGGGCTGGTGAACAGCTGGTAGATTAAGAAGTGATATCCAGCAATTTTCTTCCGCCCTTTATGTAGTTTATCCAGTAATCTAATCTTAATCTTTGGTTGGTGATTGAGGGATTTCTTGAGAGTGAGTACAGAGCCTGATGTATGAACTGATTATGAAAGTTCTTGAAAGGATTGTTATAATTAGAATGTAGAAGTGAGCCTGTGATTGGACAGAAATATTTAGCTAAACCAATGATAACTAATGACTACTGTTAGAGACCTATCAGAGTAACAAATGAGAACTAGGTCTGTTAAAATGCAGTATGGTGGGCTCAGATCAGATCAGATAAAGATGAGAAATGTGAAAAATACTTATCCTGTTAGCTTAAAAAGAAGCTTAAACAGTCGTAAAAGGCTGTAATTGTTGTTATTTTACAAGGCAAAAGTCAAGCGGCATCAGGCAGAAGACAAGATCGTGCCACAGAGTTTACTTGATTTTTTTGCTTGCCTAACACCTGAAATGTGCTGACATCTGTACAATGAGTGACAATATCTTTGTGTTCCTTGGCCAGTAAAAATTTCAAATCAATCCTTCTCTTGTTTTATGACTGTCCACATTATCAGTTATTTGGTCTCATGAGCCAAGCACAACTCTTCGGCCCAAAAACACTCAGGAAACACAGTATGTTCCTTGACACCCCAGTCGTCTGTAGTTTGAAGCTGTCCTTTTCCTCATCAGAACACATACTGCCTTTCTGCAGTAATGACAGATCATATTGTATCAAATTTTGTGATCATGATCGGCCAACTTTTACTTTCAGGTCAAAGTTTGTCACTATTTCATTGCATTTGATTTTTTTGTTTCTTTTTTCTCCTCCAGTATGGAATGACCTCCTGTCTCAAGTTCTCTCCTGCTCCTAGTGTCTATTTTCTACTCGGTTCTAACTTACAAGCACATCAAGGAATACCACTAAGAGGAGTATGTCACAATGTTGAAAGTAAAAGAGATTAAATGTGAGGATATGGAGTCCAAAAGCACATCCTCTACTACCCTCCATACTAACGCATCTCGCAAAGAGACTCGAAAAAATATAGGCAATGAAAGAACTCACCAGTGCTTAGATTGTGGAAAGAGTTTTACCGAGAGACATAATCTCCAGAAACACCAGTGCATTCACACAGGAGAAAAGCCGTATCACTGCTCAGACTGTGGAAGAAGTTTTACTAGACAGGGTAATCTCCAAAAACACCTGTGCATTCACGCAGGAGAGAAGCCGTACCACTGTTCAGAGTGTGGAAGAAACTTTACCAGGTTGGGTAATCTTCAAGTACACCAGCGCATTCACACAGGAGAGAAACCGTATCACTGTTCAGAATGTGGAAAGAGTTTTAATCGACAGAGTAATCTTCAAACACACCAACGTATTCATACAGGAAAGAAGCCATATTGGTGCTCAGATTGTGGAAAGACTTTTACCAGACAGGGTAATCTCCAAACACACCAACGTATTCACACAGGAGAGAAACCATATCACTGCTTGGATTGTGGACAGAGGTTTAATCAACAAATTAATCTTCATATACATCAGCGCATTCACACAGGAGAGAAACCGTATCACTGTTCAGAGTGTGGGAAGAGCTTCAATCAACAAAGTAATTTCCAAATACACCAGCGCATTCACACTGGAGAGAGACCGTATAGCTGCTCAGAGTGTGGACAGAGGTTTAATCAACAGAGTTCTCTCCAAGTACACCAGCGCATTCACACAGGGGAGAAACCGTATCAGTGCTCAGAGTGTGGACAGAGGTTTAATCAACAGAGTTCTCTCCATGTACACCAGCGCATTCACACAGGGGAGAAACCATATTACTGCTGTGAGTGTGGACAGAGTTTTATTAGACAAAGTGATCTCCAAAGACACCAGCGCATTCACACTGGAGAGAAACCGTTTCACTGCTCAGAGTGTGGACAGAATTTTACTAGACTGAGTAATCTGCAAACACACCAGCGCATTCACACAGGAGAAAAACCGTATCAGTGCTCACAGTGCGGGAAGTGCTTTAATAAACAGGGTGATCTCCAACGGCACCATCGCATTCACTCAGGAGAGAAACCGTATTGCTGCTCAGACTGTGGAAAGAGTTTTGCTGCACAGAGTAATCTCAAAAAGCACCAGCGCATTCATACAGGAGTGAAACCGTATTACTGTTCAGAGTGTGGAAAAGGCTTTACTGTACTGAGTAATCTCCGAAAACACCAGCACGTTCACACAGGAGAGAAACCATATCACAGGGTGTAGATTTGAACTTAAAGACCCACAAACGGTGCTGTACCATGCAAAACATGCAGAATGATATAGCACTAGACACCATGGAGATGATCAGCACACCAGTCTCTATTTACCTTGCTGGTATTTTTAAATGTGCTAATAGAAATCAATATATTGCTGAACTAATGCATGTTAATTAACGATGTCTTGATAAACACCTGAGCAGTGTCTGACTGTAGCACGTGGTGCGCCATTTAAACAGTCAAAGTCTTCAGTAGGCTGAAGTTTCATCTTCTGTAAAGAAAGCAGTCAAGAGCTGAGAGTCAGTGCCCCAACCATCAACCAGGCAAACTAAAGTTTCTTCTTCTGTGAAACAAGCAGTCAAGCGACTAGAGCACCACAACTCACTCTGCTGTCCTGTTTGAGATGAAAAGAGCCTGTCTGAACTGTACAATGGTGAGTTAATCAGTTCTCACTGAGTCAAAATGAAGTTACTTGGGTAAAAGAAAACAAGACTGAGTATTCAGCAGTGTTTAGTGTTTACTGTTGAAGCAAAATGTTCTTGTATAAGCAAAATCCAGGAGGGTTATACTTGCATGACATCCCAAGATCTGGTTTACATTTAGAGGCAAAGTATTTTACACATACAAGGAATTTAATGGTTTTATGGCTGCTGATATTCTAAACAAGACGGTATCTATTGGAAACCCGCCTCACATGTTGCCGGAGGAGACCCGGAACTATCAAGTAATATGTTTTGCCAGACAGTATAATACTTAGACAACATTTATAAATAGACTATATCAATTTGAGGTGGTAGTCTTGGTTCTAACTGTTGTCTGAGTGTGAG
>JAILXH010271127.1:13479-24880 GCA_023558415.1 Piaractus mesopotamicus | reverse complement strand
TTATACTAATTAAATCTTTATAGGCTGTGTATGTTCACAGCAGCAGAAAGAAAAGAGAAGAAATGCAAAGACGACTTAAAGGATTTCGATACAGGATGCAGGGGGCTGATCTTTTAGAAAGATCTGCAGCCTCGTGCGATTTCAGCTGTCTCTCGAAAGAGCTCGTAATCGCACATGGCGTCAGAAAAATGACGGATATTGAATAATCGCAAGCAGTGTGAGGGAACACATTAATTACCATGACTGACACAAAGTCATTTACTCAACGGCCTTATCCGCAGTGATGTGCCTGGCAACGAACAATAACTCGCACAAGCATAATGTCCCACAAAATCCCTAATGAAAGATTCCTTCTGAATAAATGAAGATATGATTTCTGCAAATGGGAATTGATGGGTGAGAAATTTCTATGAATTCTTATTAAACGATGGCTGGGGAGAGGCGTCACGAGAAGATCATATTCATACGAGTGGAGTGATAAACACTTATCGTCCATTTCAGTGCTGTTAGATTAATCCCCCAACATATTATTACATACTGGGTTATTATAGCGCTTATGCTGTGGTGGTTAAAGGATCAAGATTACTGGGGCTTATTAACGCTATTAGGCAGTGAATTTGAATTGAATTAAGAGTATACTGCATATTGGAGCTGAATGATTAAGACGTAGTGCTTAAAATCTGTGTGTTTTTTTTTTCACAATGCCTGCATGGCTGCACTGTTGTATTTATGTGCCTGGGTACTTAATTATATGTGAGTGTATGTGTGTATGAGTGTGTGTGGTTATTTATATTTTGTCTCTGTAACAGCACTCATGCACTGAATCTGGCTGCACGATTAATGGAGGTTTTATATTAGTCAGTAACTGAATTATTCTCAGACAAGACTCTTCCAAGCCCAGAGTGTTTAAACAGCGTTTGTAGAACATGAGACTCATGGCCAGATAGGGTCATCGATCTGCCTAAGCACTGACCATGTCAAGTCACTTTTTTTCATTCTCAGAATAAATTAGGACCGTTCCTCCAGTGTAGACCATGATGAATGGCTGCTTTCAGCATGTATTAATGGACAGTAAGTTAGGATTGGGAAATATGGCAAAACGTTGTGATACTTCAAAACATTGTAGCCATACATGATCTGCATTACAATATTATTTTTTCTGAGGTTTGATAAGTTCGAACAGATAAAAAAGCAAAGGCAGCAGTGCACTAAAGACACAATAGTACAATGACTTTTATTCAGTGTTTCATATATTGCACTGTAGGTGTGGGAAATTTGACAATATTTTATTGTTATTGTGATAAATAATATCATTATGTGCATTTCTGAGCATATCAAGAATATTGTCAGTACATAAAAAACACAGACCAACTTCCATGACATTAATTTAATTGGATTTAGTGCAGTGTAGAGAGTGAAATGTTGAATGACAGTGTTCTTTTAATGTGGCACTTATGGGGCCTTTTTTGTCTGTTCTAGCTTATCAAATTTATCTTTTCCACTTAATAAAAACCTAACATCATGATATGTATTGTGTATCGTAAAAACATTTTCAAGTATTGTGATATTGTTTTTTTATCGTATCGCCCACACCTACTGCGCTGCACTAAATCCAGTTGAATGGAACTAATCATGCTCTCTTTGTGATGAACCGTACAGGTTATCACTGTTCTTTTAGTACCGATGATATCCACAGCATACTCAGAAAAGAATATTGTGAAGTAATGTGATGTGATTTGTCACGATAATGATATCATCATATTGACCACCCCTACAGTGATGAAGTGATTCAGTAATTGCAGTAGGTTTTTATGTTGAAGTTACAAAGTCTGCATATTTTGATTCTATTTGATTGAATAAAAGTTTGTGGTGTAATTAATTTAAGTTTATAAGGCAATTTTTTAATGGTGCTAATTTCCAAACCAAGAAGCCTGTTCTACTGTAGGCTGGAAATCACCAAGGTAACTCCCTCTGTCCCCTAGCCTGTGATTCAGCAAAAGCCCAAAGTAAACTTCAGGAAGCGTAACCCAGCTCAGTTTCCACATCTATTTGCTGTGTCGACATATGGCTCAATTTGGACATCCTTATGTCATACATTAACAGCTGTAAAAAAGAAGTGAAACTCTTTGCAAAGTCCAGGACAAGAACATGCTCCACTGTTGTGGCGATACTGGAGTCTGCTGTTCCTCAGTTAAAGTGGTGGTAAAGTTTGACAGTTTTCCCATAACTGTAAATGTAGTCAATCAAACAAGACATGTTTGGTGTCTGAAGTTTGCTTTTGAATTAGGCTAGTGTGGCTAACAAGCAATGGAAGTGTAATTAGGATAGTGCAAACTACCTGCCTATACTATCACTCGTTCCAGTGAAAACGTACTGAAGCCGAAACATCACTTTATCATCAAATACCAAACTCAAATCAGCTCCCACACACTAGCAGAAGTATAGATACAGTATGGAAAGTGTAGACAGCATGTTACAGTAAAGCTGTATGTATGTGGTATGCGCTGTGCTCTATAGGTTTTCTGCAGAAGTGGGCGAGGAAGTGTTTTGAGGTACAACAGAAAGAGAGGAATTACGAAGATCAGACACCCCCACTGCTCTGCAATAAGCTGTGCTGAGATTTTTGTGCATTGCGCAGAAGTTGAAAACATTTCAACCTTAGATGACCCTACGCGTGGGCCATGGCGGGTTCCGAAAATCTGCACTTCCCATTGCAAAAGAGGCGTTTGGAAGCAAAATGGTGAATTTTCTGCGTTCACTGTGAAACCATCTGCATTCATTACACTTACGTTAAGACAAACCGTGTTGGAAAATGAGTGGGAGGTTCTCAGTATATAGTTTACACTGACCTGTGTACAACTGTGTACAACTAGATAGAGCTTCCAGCTCATAGAGGAGTATAAGGGCAGCACAGCAGCAGTTCATAGTCATAATACAGGCAACCCCCGTACTTTTTATAGTTCAGCACAAAGATAATGTTATCGAAATGAAGTCTCAGCCCGAGACACCTAATGCCAGAGGATGGAGTGCTATCATTCCAGAGAGCACAGTTCCACTGCTCCACAGCTCAATACTGGGGGCTTTATACCTCTCCAGTCAACACTTGTCATTGAACATGGTGGCCTTAGGCTCATTCCGTTGGCAATGCTATGGAGATACATGTTGTGTGTGTGCACTTGAATACCTGTGTAAGCAATGGGTGCATCTTAAAGTAACTCAGTTCACTAATTAAACAAGGTGCCCTGATATTTTTGTTAGTTTATGTGGCAACTAGAGATCAGTTGAGCTACCAGCTACTGACAGTGTGGGCTATCAGTTGGCCTCCTCAGTGCATTGAGGTGTAGAACATTTGGGAAGTATTGGGTGGTTTGAGGAGCCAAGCAGAATGCTAATGAACAGTTGTAACCCTGGCCCTGGCATAGTAAGGAGGCTGGCAGAATGTGCTTGTGTGTGTGGGCGCATGTGCTGTGGGACTGAAGCACATGAAAGAGAATGTAGTCATGCCTTCAGCTCAGTGCAATACACCTAACCCAGAGGGAGAAACCTCCCCTTACTGATTATTCATAAACCCAGACTTGCTCCACACACTGAAAGGGAAAGCCTCTGTGCTCTAATTGATGAGAAAGTGGAGCTGAACTCTGCTATCATTGCACTGCAGCTGTGCTCATTTGTTTATGTGTGTTTTGTGTCTACTGTTGCGTTTGCTTTGGGGGTTTATTATAGTAATATTGTAATTGATTGCACTGCTACTTTGTCATTGGTTTAATAGAGGTTTCTTTGTGTTTATCGTAAGAGTGGGCGATATAGCAGAAATATAACATCACTCACAATACAAGATATGTATCTTGATATTTCATGTTTTTTTACTGACAATATGTACCAAAATGCTTTAGGAAAAGTGGATGAGTACTGTTATGGTTATACAACATTTGCAGCAATAAACTACTTAAGAAAAAAACAAACAATTGGTGAAAAAAAACAAATAAAATAAGATAATGACATAAATAACTAACGCCCAAATGTGCACTTTGTGCAGTGACTATAATCTGGTTGTTGTTTTCAGGCTCTCCGTATTGGAAAGTAAAGTCTATCTGTAAAGAAATCTATGACACATGCAGTTTGTGCTAGGAGTGCTAATAAAACCTGAAAAATGTCAGAAAAATGGTGCAGTGTGGTTTAACAAAATCTAACCCCTGACACAAATACACTGGCATGCAGCTCAGACCTCAGGTCAGTCAACTGCAGCATATGAAGAAGCTGAGGAGAGCCTAAGTTATTGTGCAGCAGATTTAGAGATTTAGAAGAGAGCTACAGTCGTATGCATACGTTTGAATACCTTCCGTCAAATTACATGTTTTGTTAACACATCCTTTACAGGAAAAAACTTAAATATGGTATTTTTAGTGCACAATTTATGTTTATTTCGCTGAGTTTGACATATTGAAAAAAATAAAACCTAAAATAGAAAAAATGTGCCATAACTTTTTCGCAGTCCATGGTTTTTTTCCCTCAGTATGCTAAATTCAGCAACTAAACAGTAGTTGTGCTTTTAAATGTGTGTTCTCTGTGGAGGATGTGTTAACTTATTTTCACTTTTCACGTGAACGAAACATCATTATATCAATAAATTTTATTCAGCTAAGACTGAGATAAGATTCCTCAGACACAAAAGAGTTAAGCCATCTGTGAGAAAATATTTTGATCAAAGTGAGAAAACCTAAGGTTGTTTCTTAAGTATTTGAAATAAGAGGGCATCTTATTTAGCATATTTATTTTCTCTGGGATTTGTTAATGTGCCATTCTCAAATTTAGATTCTTTATAGGTATAGTAGGGCTATAGCTTAAAAACACATCTTATACAGCTTGGTTTGTAAAAGCTGAGTAGAATCAAGTGTACTTGATTGTGGAAAAGCTGCTCTGTTCTGCAGTGTTTAACCTCTTAACAGGCCAGGCTTACTACACACTTCTATAATCTAAGAATAGCTCATCCAGTTTGCAGTGAAGTCCCTTTAGTTACTGAATAATAAGCCTTATTATGTAATAAACCTGGGATTTTAAAGGTTAAGAACCTTGTAAAACTGAACATACAGAGGACATTAGAATCATTTATTAAAGCACTAATTACGGCAGTTTGACAAAGGGCCTTTTTAGAAATTTTGAGTTTTTTAGAGTTTGATGTTCTGTGTAAATGTTGTTAAAGTTTTCCAAACTTACTTTTGACTCCCCAGTCCATGCAGTCAATGTGTGGATACTGAGCTGCAAAAACAGCCTGATTAGAATTCATCACGGTTGTGATGTCACATATACATTTGACTGCTCATTCAGCTTACAGCAGTTCATCCTACTCATTCACATTGAAGAAGTAAAAAGTGTTGTTACCGCAGATGTTACAACTTTATTAGGTAAAAAAACAAAGAATGAAGGATGAGGGCCCTTTAAAAACAGTATGGTTTGGTGTTGGATGTGAGTATCATTATATATTTATTGTCTCTCCAGGACTCGCAGTGGCTCTCCAGCTACTCCATGGGGACATTGAGCAGCTGCGGCGGGAGTACATGGCCATTTTCACACGAGGAGTGTCTATCACCAGGAAACTGGGCTTCTCCGATGTCATCATGCCAGGTGAGAAAGGCTGAAGTCTTCTGTTTTGGTACACACTGTCATAACAATTATCTGGTTACAGTACATTACACTCAATACTCAATGTTTTGCTCAATACAGTCTCTCTGTATTTTTGTCTGCACCCACAAGACCCTGTGAATTGTGGATGTAACACATTGTGTTTAAGTGCAACTGGGTGACACATTTGAACTTTCACTGTATTAAGTTAGGGTTGATTGAGGTTAGAATAAAAATATTATATAACAAATCCCATATAGTCTTCAAATAATAAATGACTTTTGTCAGCAGGACTTGCATACTGAGCTGTAGATTTGTAACGGTGTTGTCAAGGCAGACAAAGCACTGAAACTGCATCTACATTAACTTGAGTTAATGAAATTATGAAAAGAGCACATGTTTAACATGCACAGTTCTCATAAATAACATGTAGAATGAATTTAGCATACTGAAGATAAAAGCATAAAATATGGCCTGTACAAAAGTTATGACTCATTTTATGTTCATTTTTTCCAATACGTTAAACTAAATAAATAGAAATTTGGCCAAATGCAAAAAAATATACCCTAAAATGTCATATTTAAAGCTACACTATGTGTTGGAGACCTCTCTGGTGGAAATGTGTAATTGTGCACAACGTGTGGAAGAACATTTTGTAATACCATTTATGCTTCAAACCCCTTCCCTCAGCAGATGAATCTGATGTTTGTGAGCACATTGAAAGAGTACAGAAGGAAAATTCTAAGAACTCAGACAAAATTGGGTAAAAGACGTGTCTTCAGATCTTCATTAGTTTAATGTAGATTTATGACCCAAACATGGAGCCTTTTTTTGAGCCTGTGCGTATGACGTTAAAGCATAAAGATGTATCAAGTGGTTCAAAAATACTTCCTGACTTGACACCTTTGAATTATTTGATCAGGCTATACAAGGTGACTTGCATCAGTGCTCACACGCCATATTTTAATGTGTTTTTTCTCCTGAGACACACACACACATTTTCTAAGCTGCTTATCCTTCGGGGTCGCGGGGGGAGCTGGAGCCTAACCCAGCGGTCATCAGGTGGAAGATAGGAAACACGCTGGACAGGTTGCCAGTCCATCGCAGGGCTCCTGACTCAGTAATTGACAAAAAATATCACAACTTGGTTCCCTGCAGAGGATTTTCACATAGAAAATCAACAAAATTTCACCATGGGTTTGCATACAGTTGTATGTAGCATTTCCTATATATGTCAGTTGTGCCCAGTTCAGATTTGGTTTTTTTTTTTTTTTTTTGAAGCTGTCTCAGGCTTTCTAAATATGATTGTATCTCCACTGGAAATAAGTGTGCCCTCAGTCTGCTTGCTGTATTTTTAGTGAGTCTGTTCAGGAAGTGTTTGTCAGGCTGCTCTTTCATATTTGTGTCTGTGTGTTTTGTGTGTATGCGTGTGCATGTGTGCTGTTCTTCCATTCCTTCTCAGAAACCAATGCCTGCCCCTCATCTTAGAAGCATATTCAGTTTTTACTATGAGGATTTGTCTGTTTCCCCAGCAACGGTTGGTGTGGCGGTAAATTCAGGCAGCTCAGGGTAGCTTAGTCAGGACTAACCTGAGTCAGTGAGAGATGTCAAACTGAGATGTCCAACCGAGAACACACACTCAGGCCAAGTGTGCGTACACACATGCGCGCTTCCTGATATGCTTGGCCAAAGCAACGGAAGTGTTTTCTGCCGTCTCCTGTGCAGATGCTCTGTTGCCTCATTGGTCTGCTTCTCCAAAAGCTATTTATATAAGGCAGTTGCACACTGCCCTGTGCTCTGTTGCCTCTACTAGTCTGCCTCTTTAATCTGTGCTGTATGAAACGGTTTGAGCCACCCATGCATGCAGCCGCCCGGCCTGTAATTACTGCTTTTCAAAGCAGCAGGCCTACAAAAACGCCTTTTCTTTAATGGGATATTGCTGCTATTTGTCTGAACCAAACAGGATCTGACTGTTCAGATTTTGACATAACTTCTCAAATTGTTCGACCCATGAGGCCTGAGCATTCATCCTATCGTATGGAGAAAGCAAGTTTGATCCCCCCGCAGTCACCTGTACCCAGGATTCCAAGAGAGTGTAATTGGCTTTGCTCTCTTGGGGTGGGTTAGATGGCCCTGCTTCTACCGCCCTTCACTCAGTTCGAGGCTGGGCAACGAGAGCGTCTGTGTATCTGATGACACAATTAGTAGTTTGTGTTCTCCTTTCTTTTGAAAAAAAACAAGCCTGAACATTATGAAAAGTAAGATGCTGACTCTGCTGCTTCATTGTTGCCTAGGCGAGCTGTATGGATTTGAGCAAGAAAAAATGCTATATGAGAACAAGAGAGATGGGAAGTTATCTATAAAAAGAATAAATAAAAACTATGCAGTGGAATTACATGTATTTCATAGCATTAAGTGAATTAGGTAGTGAACTGTGTGGACCAGCCTCAGGGTAACGTGTGTGCCGATTGTGTTGGTCAGTTTAATAAGTTAAGACAACTTTTTTTTACAGTAAACGTTAATGTTAGTGTAGCAATTAAGCGTTGTCATGCCACCAAGCTTATACAGGAATTTTTGATTCCTTGTCTCACATTAAACTGTACAGCACATACACTAATGTCGCATGAAGCAGATGAATATTCACAGCCAGATTAAAGCTCTGCTTGCTGCTCTTTTATGCTGTTGTTGAAGTGCAGTAGGTTGGTAGCAGTGGACCTGCAGCATGCTTTCATGCTTTCACCTTGTTTCTTTGTGCAGACGCAGTGCTTGTGCAGCATTTTGAGTGTGTGTTTAGGTGTGGATGGGTGATGAGAACAGTTGAAGGTGTGATAACGGAGGCCCTCTTCCTGTCTGTAAGAATAAGTGTGTGTATACTGAGGAAGTATGAGGAGTAGGTCCAAGTACTGACACATACACACACACACACAAACCACAATGACCTATAAGAGCTCCACCAAGTTCTGTCAACAGGTGCATCCTATGCTTCACTGCAGAGTATGATGGAATACACACAGAATAGCATACAGCACCCTGTGGAAGTTGGTCATAGTTTTGCTACTCTGAAACTGCACTGAGAGCATTTATTGCTCATGTGTTTGTTACACTCCCAGTGAAAAACCCTGACATGTTTCTGTAATCTGTAGTCTGTGTTACATTTCTGACAAGTTTTCTTTTGAAGGGGAACTCCACCAATTTCTCAAACTTTCTGCATAATTAAATAGTGAAGACTTTGACAAAATCAGTCACAGTGGTTTAATGTGAATTGCTCTGTTCTAGACAAACTTACCAAGCCAGATTTATTTACAGCAGCAGTGATAGAAAGTAGACATCTAAAGAGCTCATAGGGGGATTTCATCTATCTATTAAAAATTTCTGCATAATTCCGTTATTGAAATATAAATAAAGTCATTGAGAGTGGTTTGATGCGAAATGCTCTGCTTTAGAGAATCTTACTGACTTACAATGTCTACAACACAAAATAGCCATTATATTTACTGTGGAAAAAAAAATTCTCTCGGAAAAACATAAAACAATGTCCTGGGCAAAGTATTTATAGCAATTTTATGCTATAGGGAAGTTTTAGACTCTAAGGTTTGAATTTTGAATTCATTTTGAATGACTGTGTCATTCTAACAATTATACAGAAATTTTGAAAAATCTGAGGAATTCCTCATTAATGCCTCTTAAAGCTGCAACACTAAAAAACTTACCTTCAAAGGTTATGAATATGTTGCCTGATGCCTGATACATTGTTTTACAAAGGTATGGAGAAGGTTTTGGCCTGAAAGGTATTTTTTAACCCCTTAACATCCAGACTTAACCCGTTAACATCCAGACTTATTACATACTAAGGCTTATTATTCATTAACTACAGGGATTTCAATGCTAACTAATGGAGCTTTTATTATAGAAGTGTGTAGTAAAACTTGTTAAGGGGTTAAAATCCAGTCATTGTGGAATGCTACATGCAAGGTGTTGGAAAACAAAACGTACCACTATTTAACCATTATCAATATTACATATTTACCATTGCCCCTGGTTCCTATCACCACCGTTATAAAGGAATGTACACACCTCAGTGACTGAATTATCCAAAATTTCTTTTAAGAATTGGTGTAATTGCCCTGTAGGTCTAAGCCTTTAAACTGCAGTTGTGTTCTGTCCAGATTCTTGGAACTAATTAACTTATATATTTCACAGCAGATACTGAATAATTTACAGAGTTACGAAGTAGTAACTATTTACTAGTAATGGAATAAGCCTAGATTCTATGAGGTTAACAGAACTCACTGAATGTAGATGCGCTTACAGTTGTACTAAAAGGTTTGTGAACCCATTGGAATTTGGATTTCTGCTTGAATGGGTCCTAAAATGTGATGTGATCTTTAGGTGAGCCATAATAATAAATATGTGCATATTACACACTATATTACAGTGCTGTCTTTATTGAACAAATATTCATATTTTCAAAGCCAGAAATCTAGGTGATTCCAAGTAGTACATTTATATTTATCTCTAATATATATCATCCCTCTCATATGAAAGCCTTTTTTATTTTTACACGATTTGAAAACATCTACTGCCCTTTATTTTGTTAAAAAAATTAATGAAGAATGAAACAATCATCTATTTCTTTCTTACATAAAGTTACCATTTTGCAAATATAGAGTTTTTTTGTTACGAAATTGTCAATGTGTAAAAATGTGTTTTTATTTTTTATTTTTCCTTCATATTCTTCCAGCAGCGTTTGCATCCTGTAGTAACTGTGATCTGTTTGGTTTCTCATAGGGGAGATGAGGAATGATCTGTACATCACTCTGGAGAAAGGAGAGTTTGAGAAGGGAGGGAAGACTGTGGCCAGAAATGTGGAGATCACTGTTTATGCACTGGATGTGGAGGGACAGATTCTCAGGGTAGTTAACTTATTAATAATAACTTGTTATTATTAAACCACTGAGAATTGATCTGTCAGTGTTCTGCCCACAGATGTCTTTTTTATAGCAACTGTTGTGTGGTTGGACAAGTTTTACTGAACATTGTGTTGATTTTGTTTTGCCATGTTATGTCATGAAATACTGCACCACTGAGATCGACTGCTTTGTTGTAGTTAAGTGAAACTAGGCAGCTTGAAAACAACAAAAATATTGTCACCATGCTAATGTTATCTTGATTACACATCAAAAAACACTACTCCCAGTCTATCACTTCTACAAATCATCTGAAAGTAATAAATTAGTCCAAATGTCTGTAGTTTCACAAAATCTGAGCTATACGCCATATGCTGAACATTAATGAATAGGATTTTTGGCAGCAGTCTGTAAGGCTTGTTCAGCCTTGCAGCAACGCATTTGTGAGTGGAGCATGGGTAGGTCAATTAACACTAATGTTCAGTCAACATTTTAATTCTGTAATGAGTCTTAACAGGAATAACTGCATGCTTTTGGCTGGCAGTGACCTGAACTGCTCCAGCTAACGTGAGGGCACTAAATTGTATTTTGGGGGTGCAGAATGTACCAGTGTAAAAACTTTAGGGCTGTTTCTGAAGGCACACAATACTAAAATCATATTACACTGTGTGAGTGCAGCTAATCTGAGCAGGCGTGATGTGCTTATTTTGTTCTGCCTCATACTTGTGAAACCACACGCACATGGAGCTGTTGATGGCTTGTGGTTTTCCTGCTTGTGTGGACAAATTGAACATAAGCGCTGATGGGCAGCCTGCCACACATTGACCTGCTTACTCTGTGCGTGGTGTGTGTGTGTGTGTATGTGCATATAAATT
>JAILXH010271126.1:1226-14730 GCA_023558415.1 Piaractus mesopotamicus | reverse complement strand
GCCTGTCGTCTCTCACTTCTGGCTCTTTCATCTTATGCTCCTCAGCCTCCACCACAATCTCCACCTTGTTCCTCGCAGCGAACAGCTTGCTGATCTCCAGGAAGGTGGTGTTCTTGGTTTCTGGGATGACCACCCAGATGTAGATGAGTGTGGCAAGGCAGATGAAAGCGAAGATGATGAAACTGTAGGCTCCCAGTCCCTTCTGAGGAAACACACACATGGAAACCATGAGCAGCACAGCCCTCCTCATTAGCTCATTCAGGCTGACTTTGATGAGGTCCTGCGGGTCTATCCAGCACAGTAAATCTCATACCGTAAAAAGGTTCTTAAAAGTAATTAGAGATCCCTCAAACTTTCAACCACTCAAGTGTTTATTCTTTAACCTTTTAAATTTGCCAGGGACAACAAAAGGTCAGTGAAACATGGAAAAAATTCTGTTGAAAGTGCAGATTATAAAATTTGATTCTTGAAGTTCTTGACATTACAAAAAGACAGAAATACAAACTGAAATCTGTCAGTGCAGTAAATCAGTACATGTAAATCAAAAGTAAATTAACTTTTATCATATAACAGTGTAATAATCATGTAATTCCACAAATATCTTTAAATAGTATAGCAATAGAAGTAGTACCTTTAGACTAGATTTCATCATATTGGAAAGGGCACTTTTAAAGGACCTATATCCTACATTTTTCATTGATTTTATTCTTTTCCCTCATGATTTTTTGAACTTTTTTTGAAACGTTGTTGGCATCAAATTCAAAATGGGCATATATTTTTCAAAAAACAATGAAATTTCTCAGTTTGATATGTCAATTTGATATGTTGTCTTTATACTATTATAAAACTTTATACTATTATTATATGTTGTCTTTAAACATAGGGTTTAAATGATTTGCACATCATTGCACATCATTTGTATTTACATTTTGCACAGTGTCCCAACTTTTTTGGAAAGGGGGTTTTGTATATACATACATACATACATACATACATACATGTGTATATATATATATATATATATACATGTATATATATATATAGCACAATTTACCTCTGCTTTGATTATCCCCTTAGTGTACAAAAGCAGTCTGGGCTGAAAAACTCCTTATACCTTCACCGTAAAGGGGGCGGGGCTAAACTGCTGTAGGCAGGTATATGTAAATATGCCAGTTCTGGCGACATCACAAAAGCAAGGAATTCAAAACAGGCTGCTTTTGCAGTTTAGTTTCCAGTAGATTGTATGGACTGAATGGTATGATTGAAACATTAACACTGTTAACATACTCTACATCAAATTATTTTTAGGGCTGTTTCATAGGACTGGGATTGTTAACAGCAGCTGAACACTGACCTCTAAGAAGGGGAAGACCAGGCCTACGATGAAGTTCGAGAGCCAGTGGACGGAGCCTGCCACCATGAAGGCCGCCGGCCTGGACGACTGGCGGAATATCTCGGTGGTAATCACAGTGGGAATGGGACCTGTAGGAGGCAACAACAGAGACCTTTCATTAGTTTTCACTCCATTTTCAGCAGTTTATCACCACACACTCCTCTGAGGAAGAAGCGGGGCTGAGAATTTATGATCCAAAACTTTTACAGTCGGGTTTATATCCACTTTAAAACACTTTCATGCAGGTTCCTTCTTAAGTATCTCTTAAAATCTCTGAGTTAAAAAGGAATGGATTTGGATGATGCCAGATGCGCACTTACTCGGGCCTATGGCGTGTCCAATGACATAAATGATGACGCAGGCAATGCTGACATAGGGCATCCATTGCAGAGTGTCCTGTGGACAGGGCAGCAGATTGTTGGGGTAAATTTGTCACGTTTATGACCCTCCCCCTCACACACACTGAGTAGTGCCAGTGCAGCATGATCCCTGTTCCAGAGTCCAAATCTACTGGTTCTGTTTTAACTCTGGCCCTTTCTATTTACGACATCAATAACAGTGCACTATCAGATGATGTTTTATTACCAGTGTGGGCCTGCAGCCACATAAAAGGTAATTGATTTTGAGCTTTCATAAAAAAGCTGTCTAGACCTCGGTGGTGAGTTCTGTACCTGCAGGCTGAGCGCTACGGTGAGGATCACGCAGGCTGCACAGCAAATCCCGAACCCAATCAGCAGCAGCAGCTTTCTGCCTGAGGCCTCCACTATGAACACCTGTGAAACAGCACAAATGCCCACTTTCACTCATCCTTAACAGACGCTATCCTGTAACGTCAAAACAATCTTGGGTTATTTGAGACGATTAGAGCACTCACTGCAGCTAAAGTCATGAGGACGTTCACAGAGCCGGTTCCCACAGTCACATACTGAACATCGTTGTCCTTCACTCCTGCTGAAGAAAAGATGTTATCGGCGTAGTAATAGATCTGCGGGTAGGAGCAACAAACAATGTCAGTATAGATACAGATCAAAAGGACAATTTAAAGTAAATTCAAATATCACAGAATCCTCTTCATTCATGTTTGATTCTGTTAAAGTCACAGAATGTTATGTAAAATCTAACAAGTAATGGAAGATTAAACTCTACCAAGTATCACTGTGTAAACTGCATGTTAACAGTGCGCATATTTCCAATTGTTTTCATTGGGGGAGATTTCGCTTGCTGCTCTTGCAGTTTTGTGCAGTCTGTGTGGCTGTTTTCTGTTTTTTGTACTTAAAAATCCCTCAGAAGTATCTATTTCTCTGTAAAAACGTAAGGAACTTCAGTGACAGTTGTGATGAAGGAGGGATCAGTGGCTGCAGTTCCTCACGGATGAAAATGATAACAAATAAAAACGGTTTTTTTTTATTTTTAGTTTGGCTTGTTTTTGCTAGCAGTAAGTAGTGCTGTTTCAACTTTCTGTCTGTACATATTGACACAACAGCTGGCTAGCACAGCTGACTGACAGTTGCAGCCCTGTTGTAGCTTAGCAACAGGGACCCTTGCAGCCAGAGGCAACGTTCAAACAAGGACACAAAGTGTCGTTGATGTAAAGCACCAGCATGTAGCACCCCAAAAGTCCTAAAAGCACACTCTTCTCACGTGTCCACAGCACAAAGGACCAATTTCAGCTAACACAAGGTTGTTTTCACTCCAGTAACTAGAGTGCCAGTAGCTCCCCCTTGTGCACAATCTTGTTGAATGTGAGTGAGTGAGTTACAAGCCACGCCCATGAGGTGCTTCGCATCTAAGACGCATAGTGTGAACCCAGAAGAAAAAAAAAAGGTCATTGCAATGCGCCTCACTTTTTTCTGCTTTCACAAAAAAGCAGTTTGACCCTTCTAAGTCATCACATTTGTGCTTCAAACAATGTGAAGTTTTTAAGTAATCCTATATAGACTTGCCTAAAGTCAATGTTAAATGGAAATCAGAATACGTTTTTCTTCTTTTATGTGACGTATTACCAAGTGAAACAGGACATGGGCTGTGCCTGAAACTGAAGGCAGTGCTCTGGATGCCTTGCTGCCTATATTATCTCATTAGTCAGTGCTTTGGAAGGCAGCATTCTGATGAAGGTATCTGCATCACAATGTCACACAATTCGATTCAGTTGAGTGTGTTGCATATGGTTCTATATAGATGATTTTTGAATATGGTTCCATATACACCAAAACAGGGCTCTTGTATTGTTAAGCTTGTAACAACAGAAGAATCCTTTCTGGTGCTATATAGAACCATTGTTAATGGAATGTAGTTAATATGACCAATGATGTGAAGTAACAAGGTAAAAAAAAAGGCGCATTTCGATTTCAGGTTGACTTTCAGTGGTTTCTAATACTATATGACATACTATTATCTATAAAAATGCACAAATGTAGACATCACATAGCATCATGAAGTCTGAATTTTGTCTGTTTCTACTGATATGATGTTCATACAAACAAATATAATGTTACAGAATGCAAATAATGGTCAGTCTAGGCTTCCATTAATTGTCAACCACATTTGCTTCGTAGCTCCAATGAAGTCAAAAATGCTATGGCTGATTGACTACATGGAAACCTGTGTAAATCTGATTTCTTAATGAACTTTTCCTTTAAAACGGCTATAATCAGACCAAATTAGTACATGCTAGTATTATCAAGGCACATGAAAGATGTTCAGGAAAAATCAAGAGCATAAGTGGCTTGCGGTCAGTGCGATGAGGCTTACGGCATTAACTCCGGACAGTTGCTGGCCCATGTTCATGATGATGATGGACACCACTTGCCAGCGCAAGGAGCGGAGGGTGAAGAGGGTAAACACAGACAGCTGGCCCTCGGCCCGCTCCGACTGCTCCTCCAGCCGCATCTCCTGCAGTTCCTCGTCCACGTCCTGCCAGCCTCGCAGACGCTGCAGCGCTGAAACACAGCAAGGTCAACTGTCAGTTGTCAGAAGTGATTTTGTGTGATTTTTCACCTGTACAGTGTTTTTCAGATTTTTAAACCACCCCCTATGGAGACAATCGTAAGTGCATGGGAAGAAGAATTAGATGTGAAATGACCCAATGATGCTTGGGGTCATACTTGCTCTGTTAATGCTGGACACTGTTTAATTCAGTTTTCTATTATTCTAAAGTAAATCTACATAAATTTGCGCCAGATATTTTACCTTTGTGTGACAAATTTCGCTCAAACGAGGCCACTCTTTCACATTGCTATGCACTCTGTCCCGAGCTCCACAAGTTTTGGATGAGAATCTTCACAGCTCTTTCAGACATGCTTGAAGAACAGCTGGAGCCAGATCCAATCCTAATTATATTTATCTGGAACTCTGTTAAGATTTAGCTCAGCTCAGCAGTAACTCATCTCCTGTGGCTTAATCATTGTCAAAAAACTTACTCTTAAGTACTGGAAAGGGGCAGAAGTGCCGTTAAAAAGATAGTGGTTTGCAGAGCTAACATATATATTACATCTAGAGACGTGACACATATCTAAAGAGATTGTGGTTAACGTTCCATTAACATGCTTAGTCAGTGATAGGGTTGCGGGGGGGTTCTGGTTTGGAACGTGTTTTCTTTGTATTTTGGTACGTCTGTTTCTCCCGTGTTTTACATTCTCTCATTGCTTTGTTTTTAATGTTCATGTATTATGTTGATTTTTTTCCAATGTTTAAAATGAAAGTTTGGAAAATGGAGGTATTGGAACTCTTTACAATGTGAATTCAATAAGATGCTTCCCAATAAAAATATTGAAATCAAAAGTAGTGATTTTGTGAATTCTGTCAACTGTGTCACATTAACTGTAGAAACTCTAATAAAGTCTTAAAGAGGACTGGGCATCAAATTCTGGGTATCATGGTTAAGGCATCAGTATTGCTATCAGTGTCAAAAATGTTTTGACTCACACCCAGTCCCAGCATTAAATGGACATTCTGGCCTAGAAACTAGCATTCACTGTGCTATTTGTTATGCTATGCGGTATCTGTAGTGCAGCATTGAACCCCTGAGTTTCATCATTTTGACAGAATTCACTAGTTTGTATAATTTTCGTGTGTTTTCCTCTATCAGCATTCTCTCACTTCAATTCCCAGCATGCACTGCATAAATAAATCACACATCCATTGGAAATCTAACCCTCGACAAATCCTGACTGCTAGCCACTGATCTAGAGGCTAACAAATAAATAAATCTGTGGTGTTGGCTTAATATTATTAAGCAATTATTAAGCTAATTATTAACTAGCCTTAGATGAATAGCCAGCTATAAACAAACCAATAAATAAAATAAACAAAGCCTGCCTCTAAAGCACTTGTAGTCTTTCAAAGTTTACTCTTGCCTTCAGGATACATCAGAAAGTGGTATTCCTTGTGTATTAAACAGGAATTCTCACTTTATATATGTATATATATGCTATATACATATAAATATAGTATTTGACTGTAGGTTGCTGTGTTTGACTGTTGTTTATTAAAGCATCACTTTCCTGAATGCAGCTTTCTAAAATAACATTTAAAGAGACATTAATAGGATTTTACTGGACAAGCAATATCCAAACCAGCTCCTACTCTGAAAAAAAGTTGCTTAAAGGTTACTTTAAATTTACATGATTTAAATGTTTTTGTTGGCTCAACATGAATGAAATATGTTACATCAACATAATTACTATGTGTAAGTACTTAAATAACATGATTAAAGTTGATACAACATATTTCATTTCCATGGAATTGATGTACACATTTGAACCATGTAATTTTAAAGCAACCTTTAAGCAACTTTTTTCTTCAGCATAGTTGTTTTCAGGGTGAGAACAGCTTTCTGATGAAGGGAGAACACTGAAAGCAGCTCAGTAGGACTCCACACAAACGCTGTTGGACTGAGGGCATGTAATGAGCCATGAAGGAGAAGAAAGAGACGGCGTGCTTAGACACATCTGTTAGCAAACAATGCATTCCTGCTGAAGTGGACGTTGAGGCGTTTTCACATGCTAGCCAACTCTATTTAGTTTATTCACTACCGTTTTCACTTGTTTGTACAAGAGCTGGCATGAAAGTCATGTTCAGGTAGTCACACCCATTGTCACATCACAGTACATACTTATCTAATCTTTTCCACAGGGTCGGATATCAGCTAACACACATGAAACATGATCACTTCCACTTTTGAGCATGTGAAGGGCTTTCGGCCGGTGATCACACACCAGGTGCTTGTCTCAACCTATGACCCCTGTCTGATTTCTTAAAATATTCACACATATCTTTGGCTTTTAGGGGCTTATTTTGCTGTTATTTATTCCCCTCCTGATTTCATTATGTGTATGTAAATGTAAATTGTCTTAATTCCTATTATTTTTAAGGTATTAACCTTAAGAGTTAGTTAATTTAAAGTGATATATGCAGTACTGTCAAAAAGTCAGAGACTGCCCTTGTGGTTATTCATTTAAGTTATTTATAGTTATTTCAGAGTCAGAAAAATAGCAGGAAACATTTATTTAACAGACAAGTTCACAACAGCCTCCAACATTAACACAAGTGTAATATTAAATATATCATATGAAATTTGTACACTATTCACTTTTGTGCACCTCAAAAAATGTGTTACAACCAACTTTAGAGACTAAACTTTGTAAATGCAGATTTTTTTTTAAGAAAAAAAAACAAAAGCAGGAATGGAAGATGTAAAAAAAGGCAAAGTGTTACACAGTAAATACTGAACATTTCAAGGCTTTTGTGTAATTTTCTGTTAAATACACATAAAATGTTTTTTTTCTCTATTCTGAAAAATTGAGTAATTTGTACCTAATGATCGTTTTTACTGGAAATGAAATAAATGAAGAGGGATCTCTGACTTTTGCACAGTAATGTACGTTATGTGGTTATGAGAGAAAGTTACACAGCTATGAGTGACAAACTTAGGTGTGAGTTAGAGTTTAGGGGTTTAAGCTAGTCGTAGCCCCACTAGTCATTCTTTGTACGACTGCAGTCTGTTTAATCTCCTTAAATCTCCAGCTGTTTTGATGGCAGGCATGATACCAAATGAGAGCATTTGACATTATTTGACAAGAAAGAAAAAGTACCTTTCCCGGCGTTCTTCTCATCGCCTTTCTGGATGAGCATGTAGCGGGGGCTCTCAGGGAAGAAGGGCAAGAGAAGCAGTTCCAGGACTGCAGGAACGCCGGTGAGAGCCAGCATGATGGGCCAGCCTGCAGAGGAGACAGCACACCACAATAGCTTCACTATCAGGGTAACAGATCACATTATGCATACCTAACATTAGACAATAATGGGGCCAGACAGTAATGAAATCACAGCCCGTATCTGCAACACCTGAGTCAGGGCTTTATATTGTGTCAGCGATGCATACAAACTTTATGATTCAGAAAATGTGTCTGGTGTGGCTTCGCATTAAAGCCTAGGTAAATCTAAACAATTAAATTACATACAAATCTGTCAGGCTTTCACAATTTTACCTAATTTCATTTGAACTTACAGACAAATGTCATTGTTTATAATGTCCTTAGGTTCATGTGTGAAAGTACTCTAGACACACTGTCTGAGAACCACTGCAGTGCAAGCAGTGACTCAATAACATACCACCATGACCTCCTTACAGTCTCATGCTTTACCTTCAGCATTTCCCAGGATGCTCCGGATGCCAAACACCTGAGCAACAAGGATGCCTACAGTGATGAAAAGCTGAGGCACAATTCCGATGGCTCCTCTCAGGTTCTTGGGGGCCAGCTCTCCCAGATACATCGGCACCACGTTGGACGAAAGGCCTGGAATCAGAATCGGTATCTTTCACTTGCTGAGTACAAGATGTAAGACAATTTTCTTGATGTAGGTGTCAACATCAATGGCAATGGAAACACATAATAAAATGATGTACAAGTAACATAAAAGACGAATGCACATTTTACAGATTACAATGCAGCAAGTATGAAAAGGAAAAGCAAAAACTGCATTTAAGCAGTGAGTGGAGACCTACTGACCAGCGCAGATGCCCACCAGAAAGCGAGCAACGATAATGATCTCAAACGAGCCCACCACCTCGCTGATTCCCATCATTATAGCGGGGACAATGGAGAAGATGTTGTTGAACAGGAGGGTGCCTTTCCTGTGAACAGATACGACGTCTTATATGTCACAGAAATCCGTCAATCAAATAAGGCATAGACTGGCACACATGCAGAAGACATTATTGCTGTGTGTTGAGGAGAGACTTTGGCAAAACTGTCAAACTTTGTTTTTGAGGCTTTGACTAAAAAGCATACACATCATATAACTAAATTCAAGACTAGGCTTAGTTTATGTGCTTCTGTGACAAAGCATGAAATGTCTTATCAAAACCTTATAACTGCTACTTTTTATTGTTTTTATACAATATGAAAACACCAGCCACTCTTTACATTGACTATTTGGTGACAATAGGGGCCCGACTTAGTGATTCTGGGGCTCTGGGCCATAGACAGGAATGGAGCCCCCTGGATGCACATTTTTAAATACATTAAGACTCTGGGCCCCTAAGGGCTCCTGAGTGGTGCAACCGTCTGATATCAAGGCAAGTGAAATCATCTTAAATGTAGTTGATTTATCTATTATTCCTCATTTAGAGATTGTTGTAAAAATGATATATGATTATGTAACTTCTTTCTAGACATTGTTTGGCTGAGTAATTTATGAAATTATCTCACTATATTGGTAGATATTTTTGCTTGTTTTAAGGAATAATACTGGAAACAAATAACTCGATAATAGATGAGATAATTCGGTACAGAGTACTGCAGAAGTAATAAGTAGAGAGATTTTTTTTTCTTCAGAATTATTAAGTAATGTAATTCCAATAGATTTCAAGAGATGTACTCAGTAATTTGTAATGGATCACCCTTTTCAAATAATATAAAGTTACCAGTTCAAAGACACAGGCTTTTGTCACTACAGCGACGATATCTGTCGTAAGATTCAGTTACCTTCCAAGGTTGTTCACCAATGGCGCCACCATGAGAGAGCCAAAGAAGCCGCCCAGTGGGTACATGGACACAGTGAGGGACCACAGCAGTGTGAGGACATTGCCTGTGACTGTGGCATTACGGCTCTCGTACACACTGGTATAGAAGTTCTGCATGTCCTGCAAAGAAGAAGTCAACCTACTTCAGCCCATAAGAAAGAAAAATCCAGGATGAAACCTCCTTAACAGTAGCCATAACTTTTTATTTTGAAGCTGCCTGAGTTTTTGCACTCTTTTTTATCTCGGCTGTGTTCGTAGAGAGGTGTGAATTGTTTTCAGAGCAGGGGGTTCTCACCCCACCCCTCTTTTGCCTCTCATTGCTCACTAGCAGCTCTATACAGAGTCTCAACATTTCATACACAGAGGGCCAACAGTGTCCTAGTTAATCTGATCCTAGTTAATCAGTATTGTGGAGGAAAATATTTTATTTGATTAGGTCCATTAAAAATCTTCCATTTCACTGCCATAATGGCCACAAGAAGGCCTGGAAAAGGTGTTTAAAGCTGTTTTATATAGGGAGGCACAGCGATAATGGAATCATAATGCTATCGGCAGATATTTACTTAAAAAAAAATCAACACATTTAGATGTGACCAATATTATAAACCAGTATTTGATAAGGTATTAATGGCACTCCAGGAGAGCAGAATGTTTTGGAGATGCTGAGCTGCAACATTATTTATTTTACTGCTTTTATAATCCTATTGATCCACAATGCTAATCCAAGTGGATCTTTTTCTATTTTCTACATTTTATGAATGTTCATGTATCTGCATCGGACAAATATGTACATGATATTGGTATCGGCCCCACATTCCCATATCGGTGCATCCCTACTGTTATATCTCACAGGCAAAATCATGCACATTTCAAGACCAGTTTGAGATTTAAGGCTTTTTGTCACATATCTGATTCAAATCTCCTGAGAAAATACCAGAAATCTTTGTCCTAGTAAACAGTATACAAGATCAGAAAGCTCGAGAAGTTAAAAAGAAACTATGAAAGATTAAAACTGTTGATTCCTATAACATCTTCCGAGGCTATCCATAAAAAAACTGACTTTTTTTTACATTTTATTACTGAGCCTAAAAGGCTGTTTAAGAGAAATAAATAAGTATTGAATAAACCCTTGAAGACCCTAAAATGAAAACTCAGGAGATCTGAAAGATATTATAGCAACAAATTAAAATGTTTTCTATGAGAACAAGTGAAAATCAGTGTGATATAAAGCACTGCTGAGAGACAGTACCGGGGCTGGAGAGTTGACCACGGCCACATTGTAGCCATACTGAAAAGACGATCCAAACGCAGAGATCAGGGTAGCCAAGGCCAGCACCAGAGTTAGTCTCTGCAAGAGAAGTATGTGTTTACAAAAGCAAGTGGTCAAACAAATGACACAACTCTGACGAATCCAAATAGCTTTAGAACGGAAAAATGCTCTAAAGAACAACAGTTCATAAATGCCCAGTGCGTCAGTCACCCTGGGTCTAAACAGTTTCTCAAACATTAATAAAGCAATCTTCCTTAGTTTAAATCTGAGAACTAAATAATGGAAAGCAAAAGAGTCCCAAAAGGATCAATGCACCAAATAAAGGGTAACCCGAAACTCACCCCTTTTCTTTCTCCTTGTTTTTCCACAAAGATGTCTTTCTCCATGCTTTCAGCTGTAGCTAATCGCTGCTATGAACACCTGGGCAAAACAAGACGGGTCGTGGTTTTCTATGAATGCACTTTGGACATTGGAGTCGATGCTTGGCCCAACAGCCTTTTATAAATACATGTGCGCTGTGATAAAGTTACAGCCATGCACTGAACAGGTGAAAACTACGCACTTGATCATGAAATTGTATCAACCTTGGAGAGGCTTATAAAAGCAATATGAGGCTTATAAATAATAGCACTAGTGCCAAGGATTACATAATTAGGACTATAAAAGGTATTCCAAAGAAGCTACCATTGTTTTCGAATACACATGAGACTGATAAATGAGAAAGATTAAGAGGCGTCTCAACATGATAACTGCATCATTGCCCATTTGTTATTGCATGGTGGTAACAGGGGTCGGACATCTTTGCCAACAGCACAGTAAGGGTAGGAGATGACAGCAGGGCCAGCAGCCCTGGGGGTTTTTCTCTACTGATCATGGAATTTGACCCAAAGGGCCTTCACAGTCACTTCTCTAGCACTACCACATGTCGTGGTTGGTTGTCCTGGTTGATGTGAACATTTTGTCACTGATACTGACTTTAAGGAGCTACTAATTTTTGATTGCCACTAATACTGGCTGATATAATTCTATATTCACACTCTACACTCTCAGGAAAAAAGGTACTAAACTGTCACTGGGGTGGTACCCTCAAGGGTACATCTCAGTAGCTTTAGTCAGGGAACATAATTGTACCATAATCCACTGAAATTATATTTTCTAAGTGGTTTTGACTCCACACACCCCCGTCTCGTCTTCAGGCTTTTATTCTGTTTTAAAACATTAAGTTATGAAAAGGTACAGATAGTCAAGTCAAGAGGCTTTTATTGTCATTCCATCTGTGTACAAGTACACAGTGGAGCGAAATTACGTTTCTCCAGGACCAATATGGTGCAACATTGAACAAAATAAGACAGTACAGACAAAGTGCAAAGGTGAGGATGTGAGTGTGCAAACAATACAATAAATACGATAAATAAAACAGACATGAGACACAGTAAACAGACAGTGCAGTGCCAACACACCACTCATTTCTGAGCATGAGGCAGTGAGAATAAGGTGCAGAGATATTTAACATGCTATGATATGCGAGTATACGCAGTTAGATTATAACATACGTGAGCACAGCAGTTACTGAGGTAGAGATATACAGTACTTGAGTAGAACACAGTATTAGCAGCAATGTCCCAGTATACAGCATCAAAAAGACGTGTGTGTGTGAGTGTAAAGTATGTGTGTGAGAGGATTTTCAGTTCAGTCCTTGTGAGTTTAAAAACCTGATTGCTTGCGGAACAAAGCTGTTGCAGAGTCTGGCAGTGATGGCACGGTGACGCTCCGGTACCTTCTGCCAGATGGCAGCGGTGAAAAAAGTCTGTGTGAGGGATGGAGGGGGTCATCCATAATTCTGGTGGCTTTGCGGATGCAGCGTGTGGTGTAAATGTCCATGATGGAGGGGAAAGAGACCCTGATGATGTTCTCAGCTGTCCTCACTATTCGCTGCAGGGTCATGCGGTCAGATGCATTGTAATTCCCAAACCAGGCAATGATGCAGCTGCTCAGGATGCTCTCCACAGTCCCCATGTAGAACATGATGAGGATGGGAGGGGGGAGATGAGCTTTCTTCAGTCTCCACAGGAAGTAGAAGTGCTGCTGGGCTCTCTTGGCTATGGAGTAGGTGTTGAGGGACCAGGTGAGGTTCTCTGTGATGTGGACACAGAGGAACTTGGTGCTCCTGACGAGTTCCACAGCAGAGCCAGTGATGCTCAGTGGGGGGGTGGTCACCTCGCACTCTTCGGAAGTCAACAACCATCTCATCAGAGACAGGTTGTTGAGTTCTGCGCCAGTCTGTTAGCTGCTGCACCTCCTCTCTGTATGCTGACTCATCGTTCTTGCTGATCAGACCCACCACAGTCCCACAATCCCAAATAGGTACTTTTCACCTGGAAAAACTTATTTAAGGTACACAGTTGGACCTTAAAACCACCGTTGTACCTTTGAGGGAACGTTTACATTGTTTGTACCTTGATGAATGAGAAATATAACTCCACAGAACCTTTATTTCTAACAGAGTACTAGTACAGCATACCCTGTAGATATAAAGCATACACAGGAGATATAAACCCAGCAACTTTAATGCAATATCAGAACCTTGCTGGTGGGATTTTAATTGATAACAATAAATCTGTGGGGTCCCTAATATCGGCCCATTTTTCAAAACATCCAGTATATCAGTCTGCAGTCTGGAAATACTCATTTAGAAATGTAGAAATATCTCCATTTTATCAGGTCTATTTAACAGGAGTTACTTTTATACTTTATAGGAGCACTTTGTAGATTCTAAAATCACAGACCATGTGTGTCTGTGCATACTTTGTTAGAAGTT
>JAILXH010271106.1:0-11111 GCA_023558415.1 Piaractus mesopotamicus | reverse complement strand
AAAAAAAAAAAAACAAAATTATTAAAATGGCATAGTAGTTCATATTAATATCATGTAAAACTGTATGCTTTATGAATGTTGATTGAAATACTCATGAACATGAAGTGTTTGTGTAAGATGAATGTGTTATGTAGACACCCTTCAAGTAAAGTGTTACCTATGTGTTACTATAGTGACGTGCGAGTCCAGAATGATGCCACCATTTAAGGTGGAACTGGAAAATTTGAACAAGAAGCTGGCAAACACAAAGCCAACTTCAGCCTCTTAAATATACGATAACCTATATGTTTTGGTGTTTAGTACCAGTTAGTACTACTGAATAATAGACTTAACATCTTACATTAGGAGGTATTCACTGTTAATTTAACAAAAGCACGTTTTACAGTGAAATATTGGTGTCTCTGCCAAAGAGCTCAGCATAGTTCTTGTGAAACAAAGCTCCTCAAAGTCGTCCATCTTCATTTCTTAATTTTTTTTACTGTCCATTTGCAGGCTTTGTCGCGTACTGTTTTCGTCCACAGAATTCGCCCAGCTGCCACGTTTGCGACGCGGCGAACTAAGCCTCCGTGCGACGCCTGCGGCTGTTAGTTTTCTCCGCAATTACCTCGTATTGTTCGCTGAGCTCAGCCGAATGCCATCTAAACAAGAAGTACGCTGAGGCCTTAACTAACTTAACTCTCATTGATAAACAAAGACTAAACAGGGTTATGAAATTGCAACTAATGCTTCAACTGAAACCAATGAAAACGGAACTAAAGTTTGGGAGGAGGATCATGCCTTAGGCTCCTCCTCCTTCCTGTGATAAAGTTTTCACACCCCACGACCTCCCCATCTCCTCCGTTCCTCGGTCCCATCTCTGAGAGCCTCCGTTGTTCATCAAGGGGGTCCGGCCTTCTAGCTGAAAGCGGAAGCCTTGCGGATATCCAGCCCGAGTTCTAAGAGTTCCTTTCTACAGTCAAAGAATTTACGTTTGTGTATGAGTCAGGGAGGTTTTGATAAGCTTGGCATGATTTCCGCATGGATGTAGGACTTCGTGTTTGCGTCTCAATAAGGACAGTAAGAAAAAAAAAACCAGCTCATCAACACAAGAAGCTAAAAGGAATTCAACTGCTCTGTACTCCGGATGAACTTGTGAAAAGCACTAATTTGTATGTCCAGGACATTAAGGCTAGTTCAATATCTTATATAGTATATTTTGCAGCTTCTGATTCTGGTTGGATGAGGCTTATCTCTGTCTCCTATGGCTCTGAAAGCGTATAAGCTTATAAAAAACCACTTAGAGAGACTTTCTTTGAGGCTGTTGCTGTTGCGTTTGCCTTGGAGTAATATAGGCTGTCAAATATGTATGGAAACAACTTTCTCTGTTTGTTTGACACTGAATAAATGTTAAACTCTCGCTGACCGAAATCACCCCTCTGCTCTTGGATGGAGAATTCCTAAATCCAACATGCACTGGGAGGTCCTCCAGTCTGCAGCATTCATTAGCATTTCTCAGTTAGCAAGCATGTATGTTCAGGAAAAACGCACCGTCCTCTCCAAGGTTTGGCCAATTTCCATAACGTAGGCGTGAAGTTCAGGAGGGCAGCAGCGTCTGGGAGCGAGCCCATGGAGAGGGCTTCAAAACGGCCCAACGCTGGCCGTCTTTAGCATCGCCGCTAGGGAAGTAGCTGGAGCTGTGGCTTTCAGCATTTCAGTGCACAGTGGGCTGTGTTTGAGTTTTTCCCTTCTGCTCACCCCCCCAAACCGACACCACAAGAACACGTATCGCATTATTCTCCCGGCTACTTTTGAAAAATGATCTGCCCTGTAACCTGAGCCGGTCCCTGCGGGGGATCGGTTACAGAAGCAGAACGAAACAAAACCAAGCCGAACCAAAGGAGAGAAAGCAGGGATGGTAGGAGAGAGAGAGAGGAGCAGGTTGAAAGGATGAGCGCCATGGCCAACTGGAGGAAGAGGTCAACACAGGCATTTTAACCACTTTTGCTATTTGAATATCTGCTTTTATATGCAAATACTGTTTCAATATCTCAATGGGAAAATATTTGATATGGTTATGAATAAAAAATGAAGGTTTCACATTTAGTTTATTGTGTACAGCTTGTGTAAGAGGTGATTCATACCTAATTGCTCGCTTTAATTAATGATTTTTCCTCATGTTTAAGGCTTTGTTTGGTTCATCGAGCAACTTGCACTGTTTTTCATTTATTTCATTTCCAGCCAAAATGACCAAATACAAGCTATTCTATCACACAAGACCTGGTATACCACCGAAACCAGGGGTGTCAAATTCAACCACTAAAAGGGCCATATTACAAAATCTCAGCCAGCTGGGTTTTTATTGCTTTTTTACTTAACATTTTGCCATGACCCAAACAGGTCATTGTTTATTCAAATATGCCAAATATGTGTTTTTTTTTTAAAACTGCCTATTTGCTTGAACTGGACACCAGGCATCTTTTCTTTTTGTGTAACCACTGGACCACAGATTATTGTTGGGGGTCAGAACGCACACCATGTTACAGTGCATGCTGGAGACTGTAGTGCATCTCAGGGTGAAACAGACTAACAGTTGAAATAATAAAATAATATTATTTTAATAAAAATTTAAAGAGGCCAAATAGGACTGTGTCACAGGCCTAAAAACAAAATTTAGTTAATTTTTTTATAAAACCATTGCCTTTTACTTTGTGTGTAAATTTCATGATGAGTAAACCAAAAGAAATAGCTCAAAATGACTTGGAATAAATTCTGGTTCCATTGACTTACATTAAAAGTAAAGTAGGCTTTTTCCTCCTCCTGTAAAATTGTCATTTTGGAGATGAGGTTTTGTTCCAACAGCAGCGATATATATATCTAGACAACATCACACAAGAAGTGCAAATATAAGGTGATAGCTGAGCCAGGCTATAGATCAGCCACAAGACTGCGAGCAGCTGGTGTTAAAGCACCTGTTGAGGGCTCATTTTCATGTGCTAGTCATTGTTACAAACACTTCCTCCACCAGGAAGTGGTGCAGAAAGCCTGCATTACTCGTGTTCCCTCTTTCTCTCTCATGCTCTGCATGAACCCAGCAAACCCATCACTGTGCATCCCTTCCTTTTCTCGACAATGAACATCCTAACCAAACATCTTAATTACAAATTCCTCGTGAAATTCACTTCCCGCAAAGCTCATAATACCCCATTTAGCCCGGTGAGGCATAATGATCGCACAGAGGAACAGAATGTCTCGGCTAAATGGATTTGCAGTTGCTATCCTAGCGCTAATGCCTCCGATCTGGCTTGTGAAAGCCGGCCTTTGTGCCCGACTGCTCCACCGTCAGCTGGCCGCCGCTGCCCTCCTGTACCGCCACTGTCTTCACGCAGCTGACACGTTAGCCCGTGGGCCTGACGTGTGGGAGAAGTGTGGGCGACAGCTGCAGTGACCTCAGGATACCAGGAGGACCCCTAACCACAAATGTTTGTGTTTTTAGTCGCCCACGTCTTACCCTACAAGGTCTCCATTAGGGGAAGTCGTCGCCATTCCAACCGGCTAGCGACCGACAGCTGAGGACAGTTTGGATAAGAGGGCTGGGTAAACAAATTAAGGTAAAGGGAGTGGAGGAGAGAGTGGCTTCTCAAGCAGGCCAGCATCTTCTGGATCATTAACACCTTGGCAAGCATCATCACTGTATGCGCCGTGTCGGTCTTGTCTGCAGTCTCTCCGTTTCCCTGTCTTGATTTTCCTCAGCAAACTTTGACCAACTTGTGCGATCAAACGTAAACCCCCACTGGCCGGTAATATGATACAGCTCAGGGGCATGGTAAACCCATCACAATGAGCAACGCTGGGATGAGATTACAGCCCAAATCCAGAAAGCCTTAACACTGTCTTCGCATATGCTGCACTCAATCAGGCCAGAGAGCCATTAGGTAAAGCTGGGCTGCTTTTGAGTGGACTGAGGGGAGCCATTCATGTCACATCAATACAAGGACAATCCACCTAGCCTTGAACACAGCACAGGGGCAGGGAGAGGGGATGGGGGGGAGGGGGGGCGAGACCACATTAGGACTTTGCGGTACTTTCACAGTACTCAGGGACATCTGCCTAGCTGGGAGCAACAGTTTAGGATCTTTGGGGGAATTTATTTTTGCGACCCCTCCCCCTTCCCTAAAACGCCCTCCCGCTCCTGCATTCCTTTTACTGCTCGGCTCACAAAGTGTGGGCAAATGGAGGAGCTCCTCTGCAAAGATCATTATGGTGAAACTCTAAGTTTTTACGGCCCCCGCCAGCCCAGCACCAAGGCCTTTAATGAGGGACACTGTCCAGCCCCCGATATTCTCTCTTTTTATGGCCTCCAAATCTCGCCCCCCCTTTTAACAACCCGCCACGGACTCCCGGCCACTACCCAGACATCTGGCTCCTCCATCTTACGTGCCGGCCTAATGGCCAATTACCGTCCGTGCAAGGGCTGCGGGAGCATGGGCGGATTTATCGTTCGACGGATTCCGAGCCGGGATCTTCAGTCCATCACTATCACATTAAGGCCAGCCGTACGAGACAGGAGGCCCATCAGGTTTAATTTGCTTTAGCTCTACTTGAGAGCAGCTATTAAAGACTCCCTGCACACCATGCTAGCGTTCATATTAACTCGCTGGCCAGCGGAAAGCAGCAATGGGCTGCCGCCCACCCGTTTAGCGTCTGGTATTACAAACGTCTTCATGGGGTGCCTTAAAAATTTAAAAACAGCAGTTCATGGGCCAAAAAACGAAATGCTTTTCCAAGTCGTGCTGTTTTTATACTAGTAATGAATACCAGGTTTTAGTTTTATCTTTATATTTTATTGCTTTTGTCATAATCTGTCTTAACCGGTTGGTGGAGAAAGGTGGAGGCTTTCCATTTCTGCTTCTGTTACTGCAATATTATTAAGCTTTGGTGACGTCCATATGACTTGCTACACTCTCAGAAATAAAGGCCCTAAACTGTCACTGGGGCAGTGCCCCTCTTGTCACTGGGGTGGTATCCTCAAGGGTACATCTCAGTACCTTTAGTCAGGGAACATAACTGTACCATAACCCATTGAAATGATATTTTCTAAGTTGTACTGACTCCACACGCCCCGTCTCATCTGCAGGTTTTTCACCTGTGAAAAACTTAAGAAACACAGTTGGGCCTTAAACCCACTGTTGTACCTTTGAGGGTCCATTTACGTTGTTTGTACAGAACCTTTATTTCTAACAGTGCAGGCCACCAGCGGCCTAAACACTGCAACCTGCATGTCTGACCAGACACGCATTCATTTCCATATAACATCCGGACCAACTACTATTAAGATCATTTACCGGCAAACACTATTCTGAATGGCAAGGAACGCTAATGATAACATCCTGAAACCCAGGACACATCTGGGATATGTCACGGAGTCACAGTAAAATAACACTGATAAGGAATAAGGGAAACTCGCCTCTTGTGTCAGTGTGTTTGGCTTCATCTCGTATATTGGCAAACCTCACTCACGGACGGCAAAGCGTGCTAATTATAACATACTGAAACCCAGAAAACATCTAAAAATCACATTAAAATAACACTGATAAGGAAATCAGTGAAACTCGCCCCCTTTGGTCCGTCACTGTGTCCGGTTTCATGTCGTCGTCAATTATGTGAGGTGTCAGGATGTTTAAGGCATTTCGTATTTCAAATGTCCGGCAGCCTGACACGGATTACATGCCGACTAATTGAAGTGATTTATGAGAAAGTTTAAGCTCAATACCGAGCCTTAATTAACCGAATCGGCAAGCACTTATGAAACTAACATGACATAATAGGAGTACTCATAGACGCTGGCGTTCGCTTGGTTCCCTGCTTCATAATTAGCTCAAGTCCCACTGCCAAGAGAGCCGGAGAGAAATTCAAGATGAGAACATTTTCCGTTGCCCCGGACAACCCACTGCTTTTTCCACATTTCCAGCCCTCCCCTCGTTGCCTTGCAGCGCGTTAATCAAGCAGAGGTCCGCGGATGTACGAGCAAGCATAGTCTCCTCTGTGTTACAAACACAACAGTGTTATCCATGTCAAATCCACTGGAGGAAGCCTGGGGGAAGTCCATATGGGGCCAATAGATGAACCCCCCCCAGCTCTCTCTCCCCCTCCCCTGCTATCAGCTCCTCCTGGGAAGCAAGTAAAAAGAGCAAAGCAACAGGCTCATAAAAAAAACACACACCAGAGAAGCGATGTGCAACCTATCTGTTTCCAATATCAATCTCACCGGGCAGTTCATGAAGATGGTTCAGAGGGTGGTCCATTTCAAAGCTGAGCCTGATGTTTTTCATGAGGATAACTGGGCATTCCACAGGACGGCAGGAATAATACACTGCTGTCCACCTCCTGACTGAGCATCAAAGTTTGAAGATGCAGGCTTAGCATGAAAGATACAGAAGAACGAGCTTGTAATACTGAGCACGATTGCAGTATCAGTGTTCTCGAGGAAATAGATTTGCCTCCGACATTCTTTTAAAAAGAAGACAAAAATGACACGAATGAGACGGCATCCATAAAGTTTTGCTTTTTCCACTGCCCATTCAAAAACAACTGACCCAAATGACCATCAACAGAACTCACAGATCTAGTTCTAGTTCCCTTCCTAATTTAGAAACAGCTAAAACCATCATTATAGTGTGGCTATTCAATTAACAAGCTTTTTGGCCACTTTAGGCCACTCTAAAGCCTCTAATTTGGCTAATTAGCTTCCTTGCTTGCTAGTTAGCCTAACTTGTTGGCCGATATGAAGGGATATACTGCTATATTCTGTGTGCCCATTCACAAAAATGGCTATAACTACACAGGATCACACGTAGAATCAAGCAGATCTCATATTTTTCTGTTTCAGGCTTCTGTGGAAGCTAGCGCAATTGATGTTAGCAGTGTTAGCTTTCGAACTAGCTTAAGTCACCTTACACTGTTAGAAATAAAGGTTACATTTTTCGTCCATCAAGGTACAAACAATGTAAATGTGCCCTCAAAGGTACAACAGTGGTTTTAATGTCCAATTGTGCACCTTAAATAACTGTGTCTCAGTGGAAAAGTAGGTATTAGTAACTTTTCATAACCTCATTTTTTAAATCAGAACAGTAAAATAAAAAGCCTGGAGACGAGACGGGGTCAATACAAGTCAATACAACTTAGAAAATATCATTTCAATGGATTATGGTACAATTATGTTTCCTGACTAAAGGTACTGAGATGTACCCTTGGAGGTACCACCCCAGTGACAACAGGGTACTGCCCCAGTGACAGTTTAGGACCTTTTTTTCTGAGAGTGTAGGAAACAATGTAATAACTACAAATTGCAAGCAACACATCAAAATATCATTGTAGTTTACGTTCTGGTGTCCATGTAATAGTGCTTGGTGACTTTATCTTCACCTGGAATAGTAAAGAATCTGCTAAAATATTGTTATTAGCAGCAAGTTTTCCCAAAGACAGAGGAGAATGTCCTTGAGTACCACTAATTCCTGTTGGTTAATTGTGAGGAGGTATCAAAACTCATAAAACTGGAACCATCGGTGAAGTGGAAAAAGCCCATTCCAGTCTTCTGGTGCCGAAGGTACTTTGTACAGTGAACAAAAACAACCATAGACAGCCAAAAAAGGCAAAGAAAGAGTTTAGTTCTGTTATTTTCTTCAGTTGCGCGCTGAAGCACTTAATCACACCTTGGATGGTTGTGTGTAAACTTTCACATTCCTAGCATAGTCTTTCAAAAGCTCCTTTCAATGTATGGATGCCAAGCAGAGAATCAAACTCTTTGAGTGTGTTTCTACCACAAAGGTTAAGCCTAGCCTCAGCCTCAATCTCTATTCACTGACGAATCTGGTCTGCCACTGAAAGCTCTGGCACAGACAAGTTAATCTGCATATGACGCAGAGCTGTGGAACAGGCCAAGCATAGTGGAAAATGCCAGTTCAAAGAAGCTGTCACCCAATAAAACAATGTCTGCCCCCTACCTGCCTCCCTCTACCACAATGACACAGAGAAAATGCTTTCAGAAGGCTGGGAAAGGTCTCTGAGTCAGCGAGCCATTTGCTGGTGACAGAGCGAGAGGAGATTTCCATTGGCTCTTTTGTCCTTTTGTGCTCTTTCCTGCAACAGGTGACTTTCTGACAATTAACACCTGCGCTCCCTCGCCCCTCCCTGCCACGGACCCTCCTGTTGTGACATGAAAATGAGCAGACAGAGGTGTTAGAGGCTCATTTCCCCCCACTGATAGGGCGGCTATTATCCAGCCTGAGCCTGCGTGGGGGAGCCTAAGAATAGCTATCAGGAAAGACGGCTTGTCCCATCTAAAATAAAACCCCTTCACATTTCGTGAGAGATAACCTGCGGTGCTGTTGTGAGACTTTCTCTCGCGCTCAGATACGTGGCCTCAAAATAGGCACAATGACACGCCACTCCTGCAGCCGCTGCTTAGGATCTAACAGACTTTTTGGACTGTTTGCTCGACTGTGACTAGAGCTTGAAATGTTTATCCACACTCAACTGCTCACGTTGGGTTCAGTCGGGTTTGAACGTCACCGGTGTTGGGCTTGGGTCGGGCCCAAATTTCACGTTGGGGTTCTCACAGCCCGGCTCCCCAACAGATTTTACCCTGCACTACCTGCTTACCTCAAAATATTACCTCGCCATAAACATTTTCTAATCTCACATGTTAGAGTCACTCAGTCAGGTTGACAGTATTCAACACCAATGTCCATATTCAGGATTAAACAGGTAAAGGCTAACATATATTAGCCCCATACAGAGTGAGAAAAGTGCATGAAGTAAAGTTTATCCAGGCTAAAGTGCTTTGATCTACACTCACAAAAAAAAGGTATGAAGCTGTCACCCTCCTGTCACTGAGGTGTTACCCTCAAGGGTTCATCTCGGTACCTTTAGCCAGGGAACATAACTGTATCATAATCCATTGAAATGATATTTTCTATGTTGCATTGACTCCACATGCCCCGTCTCAACTCCAGGCTCCAGGTTTCTAAAAATTAGGGTACGAAAAGATACAAATATGTACTTTTCACCCGGAAAAAACTTATTTAAGGTTCACAATTGGACCTTAAAACCACTGTTGTACCTTTGAGGGAACATTTACATTGTTTGTACCTTGATGGACGAACATGTACCTGCACAGAACCTTTATATCTAACAGTGTAGAGAAATGTAAGTCAGAAATGTTTATAATTGTGGTGTCTGAAGTGTGTAAAAAAGCCTCTAAAAGCTCCCTCGCAGAAAGTTATTACATAAAATTGTAACAAACACACTGCTTGATGCCTGAGACATTGTTTTGCATTAAGGTTTTGGCCCAAACTAATTTTTTTTAATCATCCATTCATGTCGGAGAGGTACAGGCAGACCTTTCTAAGACAAGACTTTTTTCAGATTTATCATTATTTCGCAATTATCAACATTACATACAAAAACTCAGACGTGTGTAGGTTCATTGAAAGTTTTGAATAGTAAATAAAACCTAGTTCATTTTGGACTCATTTAATGGTGCATTTTGGGTTGAGATTGGACAAAATTAAGCTCGAGTCAGGCTTGGAAGCAAAATTTATCGCTTTGGGTCAGATCGCCCTCGGACAGAAAGTCACCGGGCTGCGTTCGGGGTCGGGCACCCAAAAGCGTATGGAAAAATACCTAAATAAACACGAACTCTGACATCAGAACCGAAAGTGCCAATCTGTGTCATGACATCACAGTCCTCTCTGAAAAGACATCACCCTGGAAAAGCAATAAATCAGAAGGTCAGATTAGTGATGCGGCTGAGGCGCTTATTTGTCGGCAGTGACAACTCCTCTAGCGACAAAGAGCCTTTTCATACAGGCGAATCCTCACAGAGGCCCATTAATCCAAGGTGGAAGGCTTCGTGCGTACATCAGCGGCCTTCCCCGTGGCTTATCCTTTGTTTACACTGCAAACATAAAGACCAGAAAACGAGATGGAGGAGAAAGCGCACAGGCCCAGTTGCCTTAGCATGCTAACACTGTCAAGACACGCGCTTCAGTTTACTTAGCCAGCAACCAAATACCTTGACCTGAGGCAGTCTGTCTCTCTCTCTCTCTCTCTCTCTCTCTTTCCTTCTCTCTCAAGATGAGGTCCGGTCCAGCTGTCACATTTTTGTGAACAGATGAAACTCTAAGCGACAGGCCGGTGCTCTTAACCCTGACCACAGAGTCCGTAGCATTAGCGTCGCAGCCACACTCAGATGCCTCAAGTCTCTTCTTTCCAGAGCTGCTCCATTTTTAGGGTCACACAGGACCCGTTAGTGAAGGAGCTTTCATTCTTCTGGCACCAAAGGATTCCTTAAATCCTCAGGCCAATTTTTTTCAGCCAAATGTTGATGCGAGATTGTTATGTTAGACGACTCTAAAAAAGCTTTTGTCAGTAATGACTTCAGAGTTTACAATGACCAAATGGCCATTTACTGCAATATCTAGCAAAGGCTGCTGAAAACAAGCCTCAAAGGGACGTCTTTCAGCTACATTACACTGTGGCATTATGTAGCCTTTATTTTTCATAAGCCATCACCACTTCACCCAGCACATCTCAGCAATTTAAAACTCCCTTAAATACAGCCCGCATTTGAAGTTACGCTTTAGCCGCTAGCCCCTTTCAGACAGGTCTGGATCGATGGTCATGGCATCCCCTCCCGCATGCATCCCGTGCTGATTCGAATCCATAAATCAGGATGCGGGAGCCACGGCTGGCTCGAGGTAGGCACACACTGACACATCTGAGGAATTACAGAACAGTGTCGGAGCTCTACTCTGCTCCTGCTACAGCAACCAGGGCTGCAGCTAACCATTATCTCTAGAATCGCTTAACATATTGACTTTTTTGCCTTAATCGGCTAATCTAACTAATAGTTGAAGTGTTATGGGGTGGGAATTTTAGGTTTAACGTTCATGCGATGTCAATGTGCTGCTGTGAAACAGCATGTCCTCTTTGAATATTTATGCGTCGTCCCATACTGTTGCATCTCCCACACTGAGGAGTTTGTTCTTTGCATCATTCAAACGTCCAATCTAACCTGTGGACTCCAGTCTCACACTTTGCATTTGATGTAATCACGTGTGTTATGCTGTGTA
>JAILXH010271097.1:8349-19582 GCA_023558415.1 Piaractus mesopotamicus | reverse complement strand
TGATAGCCGTTATTCATTACTCAGCAGCACACAATGGCGAGGAAAAAAAAAAAAAAAAACCTGTCTGAAACAGGTGTGACAAATGGAGGAAACACTTTGGAGCTGGAAATTTCATCACAAGTCAATCTCATTACGCAAAAGACTTGACACTTGAAACTGATTATTGATGATATTTTATTGTTCAGGACGTCTGGATGTATTTCTGAAACTAAAACTGATGCATTCTTACTAACCAGTCTGTTGAGCAAGCAGGTGTTTGACCCGTTAACCTGCAACAAATCAGCAAAGGACGCGCGTCCAAAGCGCCTGACCACTGTACACGCAACTCTTTATCAGCTTTTCGCACCATCGCTTAAAAAAGACAAACCAAACGAAGAGAAAAAGAAACATACAGACAGACTATTTAATATATCACTAGTGTCACACAATGTAAAAGACAGAAAAAGCCAGCGATCTTCAGGAGTTGGTCGTATCACGTCCCTAACTCCGGTGATGAGGCCCGTGTTGGGTGAGCAGATCTGTTAGACTGTGTACTGGAGTGCTGACATGCATGTGAACAGCTGTAAACCGCTTTACTGTGAAAACCTGTGTCTGATATTGGCTGTGGTGTTCACTGCTCTGCAACACAGACTCGAGCAGTGAGTTATCCGCATTGTATTTCAAAAACACATGGCACATAAAGGCAGAGAACTTAAATAAACAAACGTATGGCAAATAATTGAGGGCATAACCGGTCCAGTCTCATGGTACAGAATGACACTTTCACATCGACGAATCAGTAACACAAGCATGTTCACAATGAGAAAGAGAGCAAAGTTACAAGTGTAATATGTTAACAGCAATACTGCAATCATGATAATAGTGGAAAGAAACATATAAAAATACAAAAATAGGAAGAATACAATATGAAGATACACAGAGTACAACTGCAAACGTAACTTTGAAATCCCTTGTTTGAACTGTTCGGACAGTCATCAGGTAATGAAATCCAAAGGCTTTTTCCTTCATTTAGCCGTGCTTCCTGTGGGTTTGGCCCGGGGTTCGACAGACACACACACACACATACACATACGCACTCAATCTGAGCTTCATCAGAATGAAATATTCTGTGTGATATGAGTTTTGTATTTTGCTAAAATAATTCGGATTACAGTTGAAGTAATTCTACCTGTATTCTTAGTATCATACACGATCAACTGCATCTTGACTGACCTTTCCTGAAACTGGAAACGGAAATATCTCCTGCAATTTGAACTAAAGTTTTCTCACACTTGATAAAATTTGTCAGTTAGCCTGAAAAGAGTCAGTGAACTTACACCAGCTGTCTCGCCCATAGTGGAGTAAGCGGCCCACCTAGTGTAAGGCAGTCAATCTTTAAAACAAAACTTCTATAAAGACCTATAAACATTCACTGTTTTAAACCAGAATGAAAGAAACTGCAGACAGAGTCGTCTCATCTGCACACAAACACGCACACGCACTCAGGAGTGGAAAGGTTACGAGCTTATAACATACTCTCCAAGTTTACAGTACATGGTTTTCATCTACAGTCAAAGACAAGGCAAACATCTTTAACACTATTTTGTTGCCCTCTTTTTTTTGTCATGCTAAAAGTAACTTGTACGTAAAAAATAGTCAAAGTAAGCACAACAGGCCAACCCACTAAAGCTTTCACATTGTCCCAAGAGTAAAACCAACAGTCACACATACAGAGTAACAAATACAAAATCAAGTTTCTTTTCAAATTCGTTCCAAATCGAGTGCTTCTATTAAATGAATACAAAGATTAAGTGAGTGTAAGGAGACTGCTAAGGACATTTAAGTGCTTCAGGTCAAATCGGACTTTTATACTTCTCCAAAGTAAACATGGGGAAACATTCTAAAAAGTGCAGCTTTTCTTTTTTTCTTTTTCTTTTCATGTTGATAACAGGCGTAAGTACCTACACTGACATGTCTTTAGATGACCTCAGGATTGTGGATTCTGCAGTTTGGTGAAGGGCTCAGTAAACACTGACAGAGAAGAGGCTGGAGCCTGACTACAAATCCCACAAGGCCCTTCAAAATACTGCTTCTGGTGTTCTGATGCAAAGTGAAGCTGAAGAATACTGTTCATCTCCATTCTGTTTTTTTTCTGATATGTTTAAGCCAGAGGTGTGTTTGTTTGTGGTTTTTTGTGCGGTTTCTTTTCTGGCTGTTTAAAAGGGGTTGGTCCAAACGGATCTCTAAGGTTACACTGATTCAGGTTCTCGTGTCACGCTGAATCAGTCATTTTGTTAAGATGTTGGCAATTTTTTTTTTACTGAGAAGTAACTGTCTCCCAAAAACAAAGTCAAAGATAAAAACTACATTTTCTTCCCTTTGTTTCCCTGTCTCAATCTCTTCTCTTTCTCTATCTCTTTCCTTCCACACTCTAAAATCCCTCAAACTCTCTGTTTGGCCCTCTTTACTGTGATGGGGGCACCAGGGCATTGGGATGGAGGGAATCCCCTGCTAGTGGAGCGCTGGAGTCTGAGAGAAACATGGGAGGAAATGGAGCATAGAGAAAGAACCATAAGAGCAAGGAACATCAATGAAGCACTCAGTATACACAATATAACTTTACATGACACCATTCAACTTTTATATTTTATCATGAGGAAATGATATCGTTCATGAATGGATACATGCATTTAGTATGCACATACTATGAATATCTGTAGTGTGTGTGGGTATGTATGTGTGTATGATGAGTTGGCATGTTCATATTCTCTCACCGTGCACTGCTCCAGTCTGTGTGTTGTTGGGTGGAGAGGTATGAGAGGCTGAAGGAGGTGGGGCTTCGTTGGGGGCGTTGGTGGAGGTTGCTGGGGCGGGGCTGGGCGTAGGAGGCGGGGCACTAGCGTTAGGAGCTGATTGATGGGGTGCAGGCGGAGCGTTGCTAGGCTGGTTTCCAGGCTGGTTGCTATGGTGCTGGTGCTGGATCTGCTGGAAGTGCTGCTGCCGAGCTCTCATCTCTGCATACTTCAGCTGCTCCATATGGAACGACTGACGATCCGCTAGGAGCTGCTGCCTCTGGTACTCCAACTACAACACAAAAACAACACACATGACAGATATGTAAAATAAATAAATTCATTCTAAATGCAGTAGCCCTACATTATACTTTGTGTTACCTGATCAAAAAACTACAATACCCATGGTGCCTTACCGCTTCTCTCTCACGGTCCATGATAGTCTCCAGCTCCTCAAAGTGTCTCAGTTTGATCTCCAGCTTCTTCATCTGAGTCTCAACCAGCAGAGCCACCAGAGACTTGATCTTCCTCTCTTCCACTGCAGCCAAGTGCTAACCAAAAAAAGGAAGAGAGAGAGAATCACACAGAAAAGAGTTAACATAAATGTCTGTAACGACAGAATGCATGGCTAGGTGCTTGGTTTTATACACCTGTGGCAATGTCCATATATTGTGTATATTACATTTTAGTTTTAAAGTAGACATTGAATAATGCATAGTAGTTACTGGATACTAAGCCTAAGCTAAATAAGCTAAAAGCTTAGTGTTCAATGAGCCAAGGAAAACCAAATTTTCCTAATTTTGTATAAATAAGAGTTTGATGCAGTACTTCTAACATTAGAGCTGTTAAAGCTGCAAAAACAGCCTATTTTGAATTTACTGTTTCTGTGATAACAGAAAACTTCACATTTACATATATAACTGCCTACCCACTCACCTTGGCTTTGACAGCAGCAGCAGCGAGGGCAGAAGCGGCTGCTGTGGCCAGGTTTCCCTCTCCAACATCTCTTTCGACCTTGGCTTTTCTCTCTCCCTCACTCTCCCCTTCCCTCTGACCTTCCTCTGATCCCTCCTTCCCTTCTTTCTCCTTCTCTGCATCACCTGAAGATAAAAAGAAGGATTTGAAGCCAGTGAACGAACATTTTCAATCTGCCTTCTCCTCTGGTCACATGAACATACCCATCTCTGAGTCTGTCTTCTCTGCCTCTCTTTCCGTCTCTCCTTCTCTTGCTCTTTCTTCTTCTTTCTTTCCATTCTCTCCTTGCTTCTCTTCCTCTTCACTCACTCCATCTTTTCCCTCCTGTGTCCCCAAAGAGACAGAAATAACATGCATACCCATTATAACAAATTTATTATAATGCACTGTCTGCAGTGTTATAAATTGAACGTAGTTGCTTACTTTACTCTCTCTCTTGTCCTCGCTTGGTTGGCCATCACTACTTTTGCTCTCCTCACTGCTCTCCTCTGCTGCAGAGACAAACAGACGTATAAATTCCCTTAAATTGCAATGGCTTATATGTAGGTTTCACTCTTCAATACCTCATCTAACTACATAATTTCTATATTAGTTTCATAGTACTTATGGAATATTTCACAGACATTACTGCATGCAAACTGTTAAGATTGACAACTGAATAATAAGCCTAGGATTTAAGGGGGTTACCAGGCTTCTCCGATTCCTCCAGGCCAGTACCGGCGATGCCACTGCCCTCCAGGCCATACAGAGGGTCCGGTCTTCCGCTTACTCTTGCTGCCTCCTCCACCCGACGCACGTGAGCCTCCACCAGCGCCGCTGGCACTTCCTCCTTCATACGAGAGAACTCCTCTGCCACACATACGCACACAACATTATGAGTAACCAGCATCCAGACATGCAAATCATGTTTTCAGCACAGTAAAGCAGATCCTAAATGTACTCAGAATGACTGTGCATTTATAATAAATATTCACATTTATATCAGGTATATCAAAGTCCAAGTCAAATGAGAAAAATTACTAATGCCACTAATTCCATTTTGACACAGTTAACTCATTTTTCTACTTGATTGTACATTTCTACTAATTTTTCAAACCATCTGCAGTAATGCAAGCTGAAGCCCAGCTTGTCACATGCTGTATATTGCTAGGATAGAATCACTCTCATTCAATTACAGCTTTTAAATGTCCTTTAACCCCTATTCACAATAGCCATAAAATGCAATTTCTGCCTGTTCTGAAGGAGATCCCTCCGAACTATGCAATATTTGTTCTTCAATAATGTTTATGAAATATATTTGTATATGATTACAAAAAACAAAGTGAATTGGAGGTTTGTCTTTGTATGTAAGAAAGCAAGTCAACATATTCAAAATGCTATTTTTTAAGCAGATGCACACAAATTATTGATAGGAAGAAAGAAGTTGCTGTCTTTTTATCTCGGCACAGTTGTCTTTGTGGAGAGGTGTGAATTGTTTTCTCACTCATCATTGCTTGCGAGCAGTTCAACAAAAAGTCGTAACATTTCACACACAGATAGCCAACTGTGTCCTAGTTGATCTGATAACTGCAATATGTGTATGTAGTGGTAGTTAGTTTGTCAGGCAGACAAGCAGTAACAAGTAAGCACTTTTAACTCCAAATCTATTACTGTGTACCAGCTTCTTATCAATCAATTACATGTGCACCTCTTTGGGTCATGATGACATCACATTTGCTATTTAGAGAAAAACACTAAATAAGAATAATAAAAAAAAAATCTCTCATTGACTTTGCACCTCTCACCTAGAGCAGACTTAGCTGCAGCAGAGGCCACTCGTGGGTCGACCACTGAAGCAAGGAAAGCCACGGTGCTCATGACAGGGTTTCCTGCCTGACTGAACGGGACCGGTTGATAGGCCAGCGGGCCAAGGGAGGAGGAGCTATCCTCCAGAAAAGGATCCTCAATAGGCAACCGCAAGAAGTGAAGGATACATTCATCCTGCGTGCGACTGCCCACGTGCTCCGAAACCTTGTTCCAGTCATCCTTATACATCTCCAGACCCTGAAGGCACAGAGCAAAGAAGAGAGCTCACAGCGCATATGCATGGATGAGAAAAAGAGCAGGCAAGATTTGTGGCGTGTGTATGTCTGTGTAGGTACCTCCAGCAGTAGCAGAGTCTCCTGTTCAGTCCATTCCCGTGTAGCACTGGCTGCGTTTTTACCCTGTGAGAAGACATGTAGTTTACTACTTACTCTCTAATTAGTCCAATAATCTACTAATCAAACTATTATGCCACCGTCAGCTCCTCTCTCTTTACTGCCCCTATCATTTAAAGTCCTGCCTGTGAGACAGGTCACTTTTTCTTTTATAGTGCAATAAAACAATTAAAGCCATATTACCTCCAACACATCCTAATAGTCCTGACCGATATCTAAAAATAATTAATATTATCTATTTAAAAAATCTTAATTATAGATAATTTCGCTCCCTCCACCACAGCCCCCCCCTCCAAACCAAAACACATGATCTGGGAGCAGTGGGGAATTTACTGTTGCGTTGCCTAAAGGCTTTTTAAGGCCCCTTAATAACCCAAAGCTTTAATAGTAAAAGTGAAAGTAGGTTAAGCTAGCTCTACAGTGCCTAGCAGGGAAAGCTAACAGGCAGTTTCTTAAATCTCTCTCTCTCTCATAAACCAAAAAAACTGACATTTCTTAAAGGAACGTGAACCCTAATTTCCCAACATATTTGCCAATTTGTTTATTGTTAAATTAGATATGCAAATACATCGCCCTATTGCCCAGGCTTACTTCTAATGGTACACTACAGTCTGTCAGAATGGCTGCATGTTTTCATTACAAACAATAAAATGATAAGATAACTTCTTCATAATGGATGTCATCAACTAATAATAGTCTTTGTGGACTACCTGTTGCTGCCCTATGTTAAACAAAATTTTCATGTTCAAACTGTCGTCTCATATTCTGGATAAGCATTCAGAATTTCAAATGGCCACTGCATGCCAGCCACAATTGCCAACGTCATACCTTTGCTGGGCCGCTCTTTTTGTTGTACATGTCTGACCGCAGCCCAAAGTTCTGCAGATCTGTTGGCTTGTCCTTGACTTTGTCCGGGAAAGACAGCATCTGCTGAGAGGACGGAGTCTGTGGTGCAGAGAAATAGGGTAGGAAATGTAAATGGCAATGGTTCATTTGTAGCATGTGCAATGAGTATTTTGTTGCAAATGTTTGACTACCTGAGAAGCTTTAGGCTGAAGTGGTACCAGGCTGGACGGTGTGTCTGCTAGCACATGGAAGTGGGATGTGGGCGGTGGTCCCATCGGAGTGGGGCGGCTCTCTGAATCCACCTGATAATTAATCAAACCCCACTGCTCCAGAAAGGCATGAACCCTGTGAACATTCACAAATACACACTCAAAGTTAAACATTTATCTAATTCTACAGCTTTAATTGTCTTCCTTGGAAGTGCACCTATTCTAATGCAATTCACAGATGGAGCGTTTTGTACAATTAACCAACTCAAAATGTGACTAAATCATATTTAGTTTTTGCCATTGTTGTAGTTTTCTCCTCCTGACCTCATAATGGCACACACATCTCCAGCCAAGTTTCTACGGCAAGCTGTAGAGGTCAAATACTCCTGAGGATTCAGTCGGTATGTGTCAATCATGAAGTTACGGTAGGCCAAGTAACTGCAACACACAGGGAGAGAAGAAGGGAGTAAGAACAGTGTAATTATATGTGTGAGACAATCATAATTCACAATTTCTGTATTATTATTTGAGAGACTGTATTTTAAGGGTTGCACAACCATACACTGTTTTACTAGTTGACAAACCGTTCAACAAATAATTGAATATTCAGCATTACCACATAAAAACGTGGGCGTTCTGGACGCCTCTAAAAAGGACAGGAGATTAGGCAATTTGAGGTGTGAGAGTTTTTGCATTTCACTAAGTTTCAGGCTCAGGCACACTGCCCTCAAAAGTACACAGTTTTACATCAGACTGTCTGATGTAAACTGCACACTAAAATAACCACAGCTCTTAGAAATTCACCTCTCACAGAAAATTTTAACTGGCTCTCGTCTGAGCACTGTCTGATGGAAATTACTGTTTATCAAGCTAAATGCTAGTAGCAAACAGTTGCACATACTCACCAAACTTTCAAAGTGAGACACAGGCCTAGTCACTGAACCAGGAAACATTTACAATATCCCCTTTCAAAAAGTTATTCCTGAATTGTGTTTGAAACCACAGTTATTTCAGGCACTGCCCTCAACTAGTGCTGACTATTAGACGGATAGTCAACTAGTCTATGCAACCCATAATGTACTCACTATATATGTGTACTCACATTTCAGGGGTCTTTGACTTGTTTTTTCCATTGAAGAACTCTGGTAGAGCTCTGCGCTCAATAGCATGAACACTGACAGAGAAACACGCAAATAGAGATAGGGAAGCATAAGAATTAAAAGATTTTCAAAAATGGCTTTTTGCTATAAAGCTGATATGAGATGGCATGCTAGGAGATGATGGTCGATGGATTACCTGTTGTAGTCAAACCAAGCAGCATAGCTGGGAATAATGATATGATGAGTCTGCTCTGTGACGTTATCCTCATGCAGATCAGAACTTTTTACTGGCTCTCCCTTCACACTAGGAGATCCCTCCTCTTCCTCCTACACACAAACAAACATGTACACACAAATGATGCACACATAAGAGAAAACATACTAATTACACATAGACAGAATATTATTTAGAGAGATCTTCTTTCTCTAGTGGAAGGTTTTTAGTGTCTCCGGTCTACCATTCTGAGTCAAGCAAAACCACATGCCTGTCTAAGGGAAACTACAGGTTTTGTTGATGTGTTTGAGCAGAACAATTTTTAAACTCTGCTGGACAACAGCCATCCAAGACCAGAGTTGAATACCCCTGAACTAGATGATTCTTAAGTTGTTTTTCTCCTGGTGATTATCCTGCAGACTTACATGCCTTAATCATTCCCACCTGATTCTCATATTCAGAATAGGAGAAATTCAAGTTCATAATTAATACAGATCAATGCCAGGGACTGTTATCAACAAAAAGTGTGATAACCTCTCCCAAATGATATGTTAGAGTAACAGTACATTACTGCAATCATCGTTGGTAAAACTATATATCAATAAACATGTTGTGTTGGTTAATGGCAAACTGACTTTTAGTTGACTTTAATTTTAGTTCAAAACGATAAAACTATAATTCAGTGCTTGCTATGAGAATATGATAAATAGTTTTTAAGACACACCTATACAGGTTTTGGGATCGGTCACTTCCAGTTAAGGGCAGGGCCAATGCTATAAACACATTCTTTGGTATTGTACTGTATTCTCATTCTCAACTAACTGATTGAATTGTGCCAAAACACTGGTTATACCTTTCCCACTGTCTCCATAGACTCATCCTCTTGCTCATCTGCACAGAAAGAGCAACGGTTAGTGCTATAGAAGAATAATAAATCTAATATCACAGCTATAAGATACAGCTGGCAAACAGAGTGATAGATACACTAACAAATCTACTGACCCAGGTCAGTCCCACCCTTCACTGGCGTTGAGTCTGAGTCCTTCTTGGTCACTATATACACACACACACACGCACCAACAAAGCTTGCTGAAAACATGATCTATAGCTTAACATGCATGTGTAGAAGACAAATCACTTCAATAAATTCATTAGGTACATGTGTTAGGGCTGCACAATAGGGACAAATATTGATAATAAACTAACAATAAAATAATATACTAATAATAATAATTGACTGTATTTCTACACACATGGCGACACTTGCAGTGTACTTAAACACACCGGTGAATCAGTAATACAACATGGTTAAAGCCTTGCCTGCATTATTTTGATCAAAATAATTGTAAAGATGTGTGATAGAAATCTGCACATTTTTGATCCAAACATGCAATCAGTCAATTAATCAGTCAATTAATATAATTAAATATAATTTTTATTTTGGCTCATCTGTGTTACAATATTATGACGTAAATATGTGAGTCAAGTATGTGCACTCTCGCTGCATTTGAATGCTGCTGTTACAGCTGTACTATAATGCTGCATCATTATGGACTCATTATCCTTAATATCCAGTCACCTCATATAGTTAATGTAGTATGTTATTTCATTTTACTTGAGTAGTCAACTGATTTTTCATTCAATAAGCCAATTAAATTAAATTAACACAATTATTAAAGAGCACATAATGAACAAATTATGAGAGTTATTTATACTGCCACTTTGGCTTATAGAAAATAATGGAAATGTGCGAATGTCTTTCAGTGTTTCGTTTATCCCCCACAGTGTGAACCTTGGGTTAAAAAAGGCTAATTAAAACTGGCCAAAATTTAGCTTTTAATAAAAATTCATCATCTGTGCCTCCCATTGCATTGACTACACTGATTAATCAATAAATCCATGAAACCACTCATCTGGAAGTGTAGTTGGTAAAGACGTTCACAGAGCACAGCAAAAAAAACTGAGACCAGGAGTATCAGGCTTGGGTTCAGAGTATCAGGCTTTGCATATTGCAGCCTTCTGTGATATCACTATTGCAAAGGTCAACATCTTGATAATGATGAACAAACAATTTATTGTGCAGCCCTAGAGAGAGAATGTGTTGTGTTTTACTTGTTGTTTCTGTGCATGTGTTACCTGTTTTATTCAGTGAGCCCTCCTCTGCTGCAGGAACAGGTGAGGGCTCATCCAGGTCTTTAGTTAGATCCTCCTGCTCCTCCTCCCTCTGGCCACGCTTCGACTTAGTGTAGGGGGTTGTAGGCCTTCAAAAACAAAAGTGCACACATGCGCACACACACAATACAAGTGAATACTCCAGCCAGCTATGCATCACCTATGTGTGGTATCTGACAGAGTGTGTGTAGTAAAGTCTTTCAGATCTCTCTCATACCCTTTCTTGGTGTTCTTCTTCTTGCTCTCCTGTGGGGGAGGAGTGGGAGATGGAGAAGGAGAGCGCTTTCTTTTCTTGGCATTGCCAGGTTTTTTATCTCTCCTCTCGTCCGGAGCGCTCACTTCATCCGTCAGAGTCTTGGCTGAAATCCTTTTCCTCCTTGTGCCTCCTTCACCAACCTCATAGTCCTCCTCATTCATCCACTCATTATACTGGTCTAAATCCAGAATCCACTTAGCGTGAACCTACACTCAGATGAACACACGGATATAAGTGATGAAACGTCATTTGTAAGTGATTGATACAACATTTTGTGTACACTATTTTATACACTAACCCTTACTCTGCACAAAATTGTTTACTTGAATCATGAATTTAGTTCCAAATACGAGTAGTTTTATATGGTCATACGCAAAAGTTTGGGTGTCTCTGGTCATGTTTTGTTGATTTTCTAAATGAAAGTAAGTTAACACATCCTCTACAGAGAACACACTTCTGCATGTTTTAATACACCATTACTGTTTATTTACT
>JAILXH010271094.1:19418-31046 GCA_023558415.1 Piaractus mesopotamicus | reverse complement strand
GTGCTCTGTTGAAGTGCCTTTTCAAAATAAAAGCACTTGCCTGTGCGTGCAATGTTTTCCACATTTTCTTGTATGCGAAACATCATATCTAAACCTTTAATCTAAACACTGCAAATGTTACTGTATCGTCAAACTAATGGAGTACACATACACATCTCAACTGAGTAATACATCTCATGGGAAATGAAAGATTGAGATTCTGTCCAGCTCACATACAGTATAATATGTACCATATGCAAACAAACAAGACTTTATCACTAACCCAGTTATTTCTGATCAAGTGGGTCCTTTGAAGTAACTCAAAGTCAGCTGTGTATGACACCAAACCAGGTCATGCCATTTCTGATGCTCATGTGCAGTTACACTTCCAGTAAAATTCCTTTTATTGAAAAGAACAAAAGATGTTGGCTGTAAACATTTTTGGCAAAAGTGTTGCTGAGATTGTTTATATTTCTGCTGCTCGGTGTCTGGTTGTTTGCTTCAGTCATGGGCCTCCAACACAGGACTGCGGCATCACATCATCAATGAACTGCTGCAACAGCACACGCGGTCCCATCCTGAGATCTTAGAGCACTGTATGCTTCCAAAACAAAGAGCAAAACTGAAGCCGTCCGCAAAAATCCACAAGCATACTCCTGTGCTTCGGCATGACCTATAAACTTCACAAGCTCACCAGATTCCTGCATCTTCTGACTGGTCCCTGTTTAGGATGAAACAAAGCTAACTTCAGAGGGAAACTGGTGTTCTAGGTTTCTTCTCCGCATTTTCCTTCCATATTTCTGACATGCTTCGCCCGTCCCGTGTTTGTGTCAGCTAAATCAGCAAGGTGTGAGGCGAATAAGAAAAAAAGAAGGGAATAAACCTTCCACTGTCTTTTGAACCAGAGTGGCATGGTGTCTATCTATAGCATGGATAGACATGGAGCCAGCAGGTAGTAACACTTTTATGTCTATCACTTTTAATCATTGTGAAGAGTGAAAAACTCTTCGAATTGTCCCAGACAGACAGACACATAAACACACTCACACAGACTAGACGCCCGCTGTTTGCCACTTCAAGTCAAGCACAGAATCGAAGCAGCAGGAGATCCAACAGTCTCTTAAAACAGACACACACACACACACACACAGGGACAGTACCACCGGTTTACCGCTGTGGGTGCTAATGGCTAATAGCTAACAGTGTTCAATGAATCAACCTCTGACTGGGTTACACCAAGCGACACAAATTGCACACCAGCATCACTTTCCGAGAGCTGAAAGTAAGGCGACAAACAAAGAGAGGCGAAAACTGACAGCAGAGAAGGCCAGCAAAATGCTATCATTTGGTCATATTCACTAACATACTTCTTATAACCGACACACTACAAAATGGTCTAGGTGCAGTTTCCACCAAGTACTTTTCAAAATCCAGTTTTCGTACTGCCCTCACCATCTCACTTTCAATTTAGCTACAGGCTAGGGAAAAATGCTACAAAGAACAGGTCTAATATTCAGAATCTAGAACTGGCCTAAACAGCAAATTTCGGGCTGTGATTACTTTGTTTTCAATGTATTTCAGTGTATTAATAGTCAGGTTGAGGCCCAGCTGTTCAGGCCCTGCATGATGCTCCAGAGGCCTTAATTGTAGCTCTGTTGTTCAAACAGAGCTTTTATGAGTCAGGCACACACTAAGGATGCAATGATTTAGAATTATCATTTATGGATGTGCAGAGGTACCTGAACACTTGGTTAATTAATTAAGGTGCCAGAATTCAAATACTAAAATCCCTATTCGAGTACTGTTTCAGCACTGGAAAATGGAGAAACACAGATATTAGCCAATTCAATGAAATGTCACTTTTATGTTTTAAGAAGGCTGCAAAATGTTATGTTTTGCTTGTATTTGTAAGTATGTATATTTCACTGTGCTACTCCAAAACATGAGTCCCTTAACTTGAGCCTGATGCCAAGGATGTGTTGCTAGAGTTACTGGAAAAGCAGATGTAGCGTGGCTTTTTTGCCAACTAGACTAACTACTACTAGCTGATTAGCTAGGTCCACAAACAGTGGAATGTATTTCTCTGACAACATTGAGGCAACATTACACATACAAAACACAAAAACTACCAATCTCCCTAGGCCTTTTCTGAATAATAAAACATGCTTTCAAATGCACTCTAATATCAAAATGTATCATAATGCACAGTCTTTTTAGCATTTTATTTCCCACCATCTAGGTTTTAGTCTTAGTAACAGTCATCTAGGTAATAGTCTTCATTTTAGTTAGTTGCTTTTATTTATTTTAGTTAATTTTATTTGGCAAGTTTACTGCTCATCTGAACATCAGGTGGACCACCGCACAAGCAGCTTGGCAGGCACCACGCTCAGCTGGTGCAGCCTGTCCTCCTGACCCTTCTTCTAGAGATATTCTTGCATTAATTCTAAAATTTGTTATGCTTGTTGACATATTCTATTGAATTATAAAAGTATATATCTTTCCATTCCTTTCTGCGCATAAGCTTGGGTCTGAAACTTATATTGGGATTGCTCTTCAATGCCCTGCATCAATGATTTATGTAGCTCCTGCATCGCCAAAATGACCACACAGATGCTCTACACTGAAAGTAGCATGCAGCACAGCCTCTACATTTTCCTATGCGAGGACAGTAAGTTGCAACATAAAGTAACATAGTTGTAGCTGGACCGGAAAACTTCAACACTAAGACTAATGCCAGAGACTCTCCAAGGGCTGTTAGTTGTAAGAAGTGCACAAAAAGGTCTACCTTTGAAGCAGGAAATAAGGAGAAAAAAGGTATGAGAGAAAGACATGAGCATCTGAACTAAGAATTCAGTATGCTCCCTTTGTTATTTGAGTACCTGGCAAAGCAGGCAAGTGTAGAACAGGCATCTTAATAAGAGCGCAACTTGCCCTTGTTCTCATCCACCTCACTCTAGCACTTTTGTGTTTCTCCTAAGATGACATGCACTTGCCAGTTCTTCTTATCATTCATCTCCTAGACATCTAGTACTGCTCACCATGCATTATTAAACAAACAAGTATCATCTAAAGCACTACGGACCTCTGTGGGAAACTTTATAGGAGAATGGAATCTCTCTAAAGCTAGCCATCTGTAAAACATTCCACAGGGTCGCAATCTAAAGTGATATTTTCTGGCACCCACAGAGCATCAGTATAAGAACACACATTATTTATGAATGAAATACAACCTGGTACTGCCAAAGTAAAGTGTACAGTACTAATGGGGTGAGCATGATGTCTACATTAATGTCAGTGTTGCTAATGTATCTTCAAATGATTACTGACTGATGAGAAGGTCTCCCATCCACAGAGTGTTCACAAGAAAGCCATGTGAATACCACTCTCTTAGACACCAAATCCTAACCCAGGACCCAGCCCAGGAGAACCCAGAAGAGCATAGAGTACAAAACATCAAAAGATGTAGTAAAATGGTATCACCAAGAATGGTAGGCTAGGTAGAAATTCACTGGCTTGGATGTATAACTGGGCCCTTATTTAAGTCCTGCCTCCCTGAGTCATTGTTGCTGCGCCCATCAAATTTTCAGTTCAGGCCTCTTAGCAACCGCAAAATTTGTGCTTAGTGATGAGAAATGAGTTCTTCAACTCTGATGTGTCTGAGAGTCACGGTAGACGCGCTCAATTGAAATGCTTGGAGTCAACTCTTCGATTCAGTCGACTGTTTTCATTGTAATTGGCGTAAGGACATTTTGATGGAGGCGTGTGTAATACAGGAAAGTGTTTGAGGAGCATGAGTTAGTTTAATTTTATAAAATGCCAATGCTGAAGTTGAATTTTTATTCACATTTGCTGTTCCACCTCAAATGGTGCATCAGTTATATTCTGGCACCTGTTTTCTGCTTTAAGCTTTAGGTTTTGCTCTGCTTTAAGCTTTTAGCCATAGCTGCTTTTCTCGCATCTCCAGCAGGATACTTTTCCGCAAAAGAAGAATAGTTTCTTGTAAAATGCCCCTCAACATTAGATTTTTTATAAGGCTGAAGTCAGCTTTTCATACGCCAGCTTCTTGTTCGAATTTTGGTGCCTGAGGCACCAGAATGTACCTTTTTAGTGTTTGACAGTTTCTCGGTGCAGATTAAACATATCAGGAAGCCAGCTAGAGTGCTTATAAATGCAGATGAGTCAATTCGCCTCGAAATTATTAATGTCTATCTTAAATCTTCCTCTTTGCCTTCTCGTTAGCTACCAGCATCCACAAAATTTGTGCTTAGTGATGGGAAGTCAAATATTTGACTCAGTGATTGGCGGAGAGTCTGCCGTGAATCTCAGACACGTCAAAGTCAAAATGCTTGGAGTCGACTCTTCGATTCTGTCGACTGTGCGGCTTAAGGGACATTTTGACGGAGGCATGTGTAATACAGGAAAGCATTTAAATAGCACGAGTTAGTGTAATTGTTATCCTTTATAAAAGGCCAATGCTGAAGTTCACTTCTTATTCAAAAAAGAAGCCAATTTAAGCCTTGTGAAAGAACAGAACACATCATCTAACTACTCTGGAATGAAAACCAGTTAACCACATTTAACGTTATTACTATGATCTGCAGCTGCTCAGAATATTGGGTGAACTATATTTAGGAGGGTTAAATCTCTGCTATATCTCTATCAACGGCTATCTGGTGCTATCTGGGTTAAAATTAAGTGGAATCGAGGAGTCTCTAGACAACCTAGACTCTAGAAAACCTGGAGTCACGCATCACTACCTGTGCCAGCAGATTAAAAAGTTCAATAGCACAAAAGAAACTGAAGGACAGATTAAGTTAGCTCTAAAAATATATTAATATTCAGAAATAAATGGGCTTTACAAGCTGTTCCCTGGAGATATACACATTTTAAAAATGACAAAGAATGTGGGCTATTTAAAGAAAAAAGTGTTCTGGAAACAGTGTTTACTGTAGAAATCAGGGAAAGTGCGTAGTCACTTTATGTTAAAGCAGAATGTTTTTCTGTGTTATAAGGAAGAGACTTTAGTGACGGAAACTGCCCCTTCAGATGAACTATCACTAAGATATCACTTAGATAAAATTTTGCTTACCTTAGTCAGCATAAGTCTGTCTGTTAATATTTCTGATGCTGAGAAGTAAATGAGGTCTTCCATATGCAAAACATTTTCAGCTTCAGTAATGAAATTAATACATCAGCCTTCAAATCATGAGGATAGCTAGTCAGGCATTATACTTACTCAGTAACACCTTTTAACCTAGCCAAATACTTCTGTATTTACTGCCACCGCCTTCTCCTGCAGGTTTGTTTTGAGAAGTTCTACCAGTTTTCCTTTGCTTGATGAAGGAAGCACCATTTAGAGATGACTGTTTGGCTGAGAGGCTTGTCAATCCTAATTTTGCAGTCAACTGAACTAACAAAGGAGTCATCAGACTGTTGCAAGGTGGAGCTCAGTTAAACATGTGATTCAAGATGCTTTGTGCCAGTCAGTCAAGCAACTTTAAGGATGCCAATATCTACACAGGTCAGTTTGCTTGCTTACTTTGTTTTATGTTTGAGACTTGATGGCTAAAGGGTAGAGCATATCACTGAGACAAAAGTCAGTGTAGCAGGGGTTTCAGGCTGACATTACAAAGTGTTGTCTTTGTCTTGCCTCGGGAACCTGCATAACTTCGGCGAAACCCTTTCATTATTATTTTGAACGACTACAAAAAAGAAATTTGTTATATGATTTATACAGCTTTATAAAACTCTCTTTAAAAGACTAACCCAAGGAACTCCAGACTCAACTGAACTCATCAGAAGGGGGTTGTCTCTTCTTGTTATGTCAACATCTGAGCAGCAAAAACCCAGACTGGCTGCATTATACATGCTGGATGTCAGAAATTTGCAGTGACATAAAACGACAACGCACAGCATTTTTCACGGAGGGAATCCTATCATGTTCTCATGTATTTAGCAGGAGAAGACATTGAAAATTAATGCTCACTAGATACTTTGCATACATTTTCATCACACTGAAAATTCTCTCTAACTCCATTGTGAATTAGAAAACTCAACTGTGTCTGCTGCCTAAACTTGCCAAGTAGGTTAGATATACTTTTACTAATTTAGCAAAATAATACTCACTACATGCTTAAATTTGCTTTGAACCGAAAACGCATTTTCTGTATTTTTTGGCGGGGAGACGAGGATTTTCAACAAATGTTTTACTCAATTTAGCTATGTCAAAATCCACCCACGAGCTAGGTCTGCTCTCTGTCACATCAGAACTTTATTTTACTGCAAAAGAGGATTATTTTAATTTTCCCTAAAAATCTAATTCTGCTGTGGAGCCGCAACAGGTCAGAAAAAGAGCCACATATTCTTGACCCCTGGCTTAGACATCTGTGCCACTCGGGAGCCCAGGACCTAAACTTTCTAAACGGGTTTAGATATAAACATACAGGGGGAAACAAACCTTCATACTGTTGATGTATGATGATGCAGTCATATCAGTTTTGTTGCAGGACTTGGGCCCAACAAAAGTGATAAGGTGAACTTCAGAAAGACATGAGAGAGCAAAACCGCTGTAGAATAGGCACATCATTGATTTCGCGCTCCTAAACCTCCTGCTGCTAGAGTAACAGTCAATAGAGTCAATTAAGTCCAGATAGAAAAAGACTGTTGAGCCTCTCCTAAAGAGAGATAACAGATCTATAGGACAATCTGTAGAGAGGGCTTGAAAGGGTACAGCATATATGGCAGTCTATTGAGAGTTATGCTGATACTAGCAATACACTAATAGACTCATAAACCTTCCCTGTCCTACACAAGGCCTTTTAGGCAATGTCATTTATGTTTACAGGGTGAGAAGGGCATGATGCTTTTTAAGCAATGGCTATGTCACACTGTCGATGTATTGCCGTCTTCAGTGTTACTGAATCAAACTGCTGGAAGCAACATACTTCAGAGCAATCACACTCTGGCCCAATAATATGTAACTCTCAGCCAAATCATATTCAGACTGCATTTATTTACTTTCTTTTCATTCTTCTCAATTTAGTACAATACAATCAATTATTCATTAAGTTTGAGTCATCGTTTAGTAGTCAAAAGCAATATTCTTGCTTAAAGAGAAAGCAAATAATACATGAACAGTAAATGACAAAAAGTAGCTCATATGATGGAGATTAAACTGTCCCTGGTTTCAAATATAAAAAGTTCCAATAAGCTTCTGTGTAATGAAGAATCTGACAGAAACAGTAACTTCTATAACCTACTGGGCAGACGACCAAATCTTTGTATTAATAGCTGCTCCAAATTACATAGATGAGCTGAAACTGGGTTGATGACATTGGCCAGAATTTCTCAAATTAAAAACACCATGAAAATGAATCAGGCTGACAACTTTTAGCAAATTTAGCCACTTCAGTTTCATTAAAAAAGCTCAGTAACAGTAATGTGAAATAGTAATGTGGAAAAACCGTATGTGTGTCAACCAGCTCTTGCCCAGAGGGGAGTTTCCTTGGTTTAATTTTCAGGATACAAAAACTCTGAGAAGCAAAAAAGCATGACCATCAGCTCGATAGCTCTTCAGATTGGTTTCAGCAGCAGGTGCATTTCTCATGACCTCCAGGGTGAAACAATTTTGCAGGCCTGTTTTGCAGCCAGCCAGGCAGGATTGACTCATAAAAGTTATATGTTCATGGAGGCCATTCCATAAAACTTTGACACGTACATTTGTTTCTCAAACGATGCATTTACAGTCAGCATTTACAGACAACAGCTAGTCTAGAAGCACAACAGCCAGAGTCTACTCTTACTTTTTAGATGTCACTACTCAAAGAAACTCACTTTTATCCTTGAACGAAGCCTAATTTCCGCAGGAATGTTGTTCAGTGGCAAAAATTCTCAAACACAACAGCAAAAACTGATTCTGGCACTGGCAATTTGTGTTAGTCCCTGGCTATGCTGAGCGGCTGCTCTCCTCCAGGTCCTGTCTGTGTACTCTATAATTTGAGCTGCGATGGAATACTTCATCATGCTCCTTGCAGTGCAGAGCGGAGCGGCACAGACGCCACTCGTTTCCTCTGTGCTTTTGTTTGCTGCGCTCTGAGCCAATAGGTAGGACGCAGCCTCTGACATGCCTCAGGATAAGCTAGAAATCTTCAAGTCTGAAAATCCTGATCAGAAAGCAAAGCAGTTGGATCTGTCTAATAACACCAGCAGATTAGCCTTCATTTTGCTTTTGCAGCAGGGCAGATTAGTTAGGTATTATGACCAGGCCCAGCAGGCAGAAATCTTATTTTCAGCTTTAGTGATAAGGGAGGAAATGATTTTATAGTGATTTTATTTTTTTTAAATTACTGCAGTGTATGTATCATATTGGTATTAATACTGACACAGAGTTTCATAAATGTACCTTTTTTCTTGATTCAAAAGGTTGCACACTGTGGTGCAACTGTACCATCAGAAAATGCTACAGCCATCAGTAGCTGGGAGGCCAAGAGAGCACAACTGGCCTCACTTTGGGTGGGTAGGATAGCTCTCCCTCTCCCCCCATGACTCGGCGCGATGCTAGCCAGCGCAGACGACTGTTATCTGACATTACAGAACTGATGGTTGGCACTTTTCTCCAAGCGCACTGAGCTGTCTGATGATGACGTGTTAGCATCAGTTTGAAAAGATGCGGTGGCTGGCTTCACAGCACTAGGAAGAAGCTTTTTTGGATCTCGTTTTTCATCATCTACAGAACATAATATCATTAGAAGATTCAGAGAATCTGGAGAAATCTCTGTATGCAAGGGACATCGCCAAAAAACAGGTATGGGCTGGCCATGACCTTTGGGCATGATCTTAAAAACAGACATGATTTTGCAGTGGAAAATCACTGCATGGGCTCAGGAACACTTCTGAAAACCATTGTCTGTGAGAACAGTTCATCGCTGCATCCCCAAATGCAAGTTAAAACTCAAACACAAAAAAAAAAACCCATATATAAACAGGCTCCAGAAACGCTGCCACGTTCTCTGGGCCTGAGCCCATTTAAAATGGACTGAGGGGAAGTGGAACAGTGTCCTGTGGTCCGACAAATCGACATTTGAAATTCCTTTTGGAAATCATGGACACTGTCCTCCGGGCTAAAGACCACTCAGCTTGTTACCAGTGCACAGTTCAAAAGCCAGTATTCATGATGGTATAGGGGTGCATTAGTGCACATGGCATGGGTGACGTGCACATCTGTGAAGGCCCTATTGATGCTGAATGATATATACATGCTTTGGCAAAATATGCTGCCATCCAGACTGCGTCTTTTTCAGGGAAGGCTTTGCTTATTTCAACAAGACTGTGCAAAACCACATTCTGCATGTATTACAACAGTATTATTATGCTCCTTATTAAAAGAGTCTGGGTGCTAAACTGACCTGTCGGCAGTCCAGACCTGTCGCCACTGAAAACATCTGCCGCATTATGAAAAGAAAATGAGCTAAAACTGAAATCCTGTACCAAATAAGAATGAGAAAACATTTCACTTTCAAAACTACAGCAGTTCCCAAATGCTTACAGAGTGCTGTTAAAAGAAGAGGTGATGCACCACAGTGGTAAACATGCCACCGTCCCAACTTTTTTGGAACGTGTTGCTGCCATCAATTCAAAATGGGCATATATTTTTCAGAAAACAATAAAATTTCTCAGTTTCAACATTTGAGTTGTCTATATAGGGCAGGGGTGCAACGATTATTCGACTTAGCCGACTAAAATTAACGACCAAATTAGTTGGTAACTAATTTAGCAGTCGATTAGTCGTCATTACATGTCTCTCGCGCTCACTAGGAACGTTCTGACATCACCGCTCACTGGAGAGTTAACAACAGCACGATGGCAGCCTCAAGAACAAAATCCTCAAAAGTGTGGGAGCTAAACTCAGCAAAAAGGTTGTAGCTGTGCTATCTGTAATGTCAACCTTAGCTGGCACGGAGCACATCCTCCATGCTAGAGCATCTGAAGAGGAAACTCGTCGCTCACTGGATAAAGAAGATTCATCTCTGTAAGATACTTCGCGTCCCAAACTGCATACTAGCACACTAAATAGTGTGTAAAAACAGCGCATATACCTTTAGAAGTACACTCATTAGTGTAGTGTATGAAGTGCAGAAGTGTGTGGTTTGGGACACGACGGTAGTTGTGCTAACGAGCTAGTTCGCTAATGTTAATGATAAATTCCATCGTACTTCATGTTCTGAGCTGAGCTGTAACATTTGTAAACGCAGGTTCTCTGGTATCGTTAATGGAGCTGAAACAGAGAAGCAAGTAACTATTATTCACAGCGACCCTGTTCACTTTCAAGGTAACGTTTAGTTTTAAACACTGCATCATCGTCTTAGCGTCGAGGCCACCGTTGTGTTAAACTCAGCGAACACAGGAGAGCGTTTCCAAACAGTTCTCTGTTCTCCACGAACGTCTGCCTCCGCTCACAAACAGTTTAAGGAGGTAGTTCTCCACGAACACAAAGGGCAGCTGGACGAAGGGTCACCGTTGAAACTTTTCACAAAATCGTTAATATAACTGTTCATAGAGGAGTTTTCCACAAACATTTGCCACTTTCCCCTCCGCTCCATCAGAGCGCATCTTCTCTGCAGTGGTGAATATCTGCTCTCAGAAGAGAGGGAGCCTCTCACAAGAGTACAAAGAGATGCCGTTTCACTAAAGACCTGTGATTGTAAAATTTAGTTGCAGCAAATGTAGACAGACCACAGACTGCACTGTACTACAGTTTTATTATATTTCATTGCTGCTATTTTACACATCCTTGATTATACATTTTTTTATAGGAAAAATACATTGGAGTTTTACTTTTTGTCTTTTGTTTTAGCAGGAAAGTTCATTAATACAGTGAATGTTATTCATGTCTCTTGTTCACTTGTTAGTCAGCAAATGCATAAAACAACCTCAAGCTACATAAAAGTTGTTTGGTAATGTAGTGATTCACTACCTGAATAATCGATTATTCGTTTCAGCAATCGATCCACTATTCGACTATCAGATTAGTCGTTTGTTGCAGCCCTAATGTAGGGTTTAAATGATCTGCACATCATTGCAATTTACATTTTGTACAATGTCCGAACTTTTTGGAAATGAAGTTGTGTGTGTGTGTGTGTGTGTATTTTATATATATATATATATATATATATATATACACACACACATATATACACATATATACACATATATACATATATTTATTTATTTTAGGGGTGCGGGAAAAAATCGATTCTTAGATGCATCGTGATGCGGACGTGAACGATTCTGAATCGATTAACAAATGTCAAAAATCGATTTTCTAAATATTTAATTTATAACATAATGGTGACGGAACGTAAAAGGTGGAACTTGGAAGTGGGTAAGCGCAGCGCCCGGACAGTCTGTGGCGGCACATAACAACACTACTGGATGAGCGAGAAATCCGACCGGCTCCCTCTGCATTAAAAGCCAGGTTAGATCAGGAGTCACAACACAAATGATAAGAAGAGCCATTTTGTCCTTTAAACAAAAATCAGACCAGCTTGGGAGCCGCAACATTTATGTCCAGTATGTCTCAGTATGTGATGATTTCCTAAGTATAGGCTAAACAATACAAACGAGAGCGAAGGTTTACTTCGCTCTGCTTTA